>SJYC01041714.1:0-37030 GCA_006408675.1 Madoqua kirkii | reverse complement strand
TTAATAATCATGAAGATGAAGGTGAAGGTGAAGTTGCTCAGTCGTGTTCGACTCTTGTGACCCCATGGACAGTAATCTACTAGGCTTCTCCATCCATGGGATTCTCCAGGCAAGAATACCAGAGTGAATTGCCATTCCCTTCTCCAGGGGATCTTCCCGACCCAGGGATCGAACCCAGGTCTCCCACATTGGAGGCAGATGCTTTAACCTCTGAGCCACCAGGGAAGCCCCAATAATCATCATTTACTACATATAATAAATTAAATGCTAACTATATAACACATGTATACACTTACAACTATACAATGTAATAATTGTGTACTTTGTAATCATTAACTATTATGTAATATAATAATAACTATGTAAGAATATATTACATTTTTGTATTAGTATAATAAAAAATTTTAAAAAGTAAATAAATGACTATTTTAAAAAGTGAAAAAAAGTAAAAAACAAACAAAAAATAAAGATTATGGCATCCAGGTTCATTCAGTTCAGTTCAGTTCAGTCTCTCAGTCATGTCCAACTCTTTGTAACCCCATGAATTGCAGCACATCAGGTTTCCCTGTCCATCACCAGCTCCCGGAGTTCACCCAAACTTATGTCCATCGAGTCAGTGATGCCATCTAGCCATCTCATTCTCTGTCGTCCCCTTCTCCTCCTGCCTCCAATCCCTTCCAACTTTAGAGATTTTTGCAAAGAGTCAACTCTTTGCATGAGGTGGCCAAAGTACTGGAGTTTCAGCTTTAGCATCATTCTTTCCAAAGAGCACCCAGGACTGATCTTTAGAATGGACTGGTTGGATCTCCTTGCAGTCCAAGGGACTCTCAAGAGTCTTCTCCAACACCACAGTTCAAATGCATCAATTCTTTGGCACTCAGCTTTCTTCACAGTCCAACTCTCACATCCATACATGACTACTGGAAAAGCCATACACTTGACTAGACAGATCTTAGTCACAAAGTAATGTCTCTGCTTTTGAATATGCTATGTAGTTTGGTCATAACTTTCCTTTCAAGGATTAAGTCTCTTGTAATTTCATGGCTGCAATCACCATCTGCAGTGATTTTGGAGCACCCCCAAAATAAAGTCTGACACTCTTTTCACTGTTTCTCCATCTATGTGCCATGAAGTGATGGGACCAGATGCCATGACCTTAGTTTTCTGAATGTTGAGCTTTAAGCCAACTTTTCCACTCTCCTCTTTCACTTTCTCAGGAGGCTTTTTAGTTCCTCTTCACTTTCTGCCATAAGGGCGGTGTCATCTGCATATCTGAGGCTATTGATTGCTTCATGGCAAATAAAAAGGGAAAAGGTGGAAGTAGTGACAGATTTCCTCTTCTTGGGCTCTATAGTCACTGCAGATGGTGATTACTGCCATGAAATCAGAAGACAATTGCTTCTTGGCAGAAAATCTAAGACCAACCTACACAGTGTGCTGAAAAGTAGAGACGTTACTCTGCTGACAAAAGTCTGCAGTTTCAAGGCTATAGTGTTCCCAGTGGTCACGTCCATTTGTGAGAGCTGAACCATAAAGAAGGCAGAGTGCGAAAAAATTGATGCCTTTGAACTTTGGTCCTGGAGAAGGACTCCTGAGAGTCCCTTGGACAGCAAGGAGAGCAAACCAGTCAATCTTGAGGGAAATCAACTCTGAACACTCATTGGAAGGACTGATGCTGAAGCTGAAACTCCAGTATTTTAGTCATCTGATGGGAACCATCTCATTGGAAATGTCCTTGGTGCTGGGAAAGACTGAGGGAAGAAGGAGAAGAGGGCATCACAGGATGAGATGGCTGGATGGCATCTCCAATGCAATGGACATAAACTTGGACAAACTCTGGGAGATGGTGAGAGACAGGGAGGCCTATCATGCTGCAGTCCATGGGTCACGAAGAGTTAGACAAGACGGGCAACTGAACACCAACTGTATAACACAGGGGACTCTTATCAATAGTGTATCATGTTCTGTATGGGAAATGAATCTAAAAAAGAGTGGACACATGAATATGTATAACTGACTCAATTTGCTATTCAGCAGAAACTAACACAACGCTGTAAAATAACTATAGTCCAATACATCTAAAATTTTATTATGCTTATTTTAAATTAATTTTTATTAGAGTATAGTTGTTTCACAATGTTGTGTTAGCTTCTGCTGTACAGAAAAATCAATCAGTCACACATATTCATGTATACACTCCCTTTTGGACTTTCTTCCCATTCAGGTCACCATAGTGCATTAAATAGAGTTCCCTGTGCTATATAGCATATTCTTGTTAATTATTTATTTAATTATGTGTGTTAAGTTGTTAAATTGTGTCTCATTCTTTGTGATGCTATGGACTGTAGCCCACCAGTTTCCTTTGCCCATGGGATTTCCCAGGCAAGAATACTGAAATGGACTGCCATTTCCTCTTCCATGAGATCTTCCTGACCCATGGATTGAATCTGTGCTTCCTATATTGACTGGTGAATTCTTTACCACTGAGCCACCTGGGAAGCCCCAACTATTTTATATATAATATCAATAGTGTGGGTTTCCCAGGTGACCCTAGTGGTAAAGAACTTGCCTGCCAATCCAGGAGAAATCAGAGATGCAGTTTTGATCTCTGGGTTGGGAAGATCCCCAAGAGGAGGGCATGGCAATCCACATTAGTATTGTTGCCTGTAAAATTCCATGGACAGAGGAGCCTGTATGCCTATGATCCACAGTGTCTCAAAGAGTGGGACATGACCAAAGTAAGTTAGCATGCATGCATCAATAGTGTATGTGTCGATCCCAATCTCCTAATTCCTCCCACCCCAACTTTCCCCCTTGGTATTCATACATTTGTTTTCTATGTCTGTGTCTGTATTTCTGCTTTTTAAATGAGATCATATTTACTATTTCCCTAGATTACACCTATGCAATAATATACAATATTTACTTTTTTTTTTCTTTCTAACTCACTTCACTCTGTATGAGAGTCTCTAGGTCCGACCAGGTCTTTACAAATGACCCAATTTCACTCTTTTAAATGGGTGAGTAATATTCCATCATATCAGTTCAGTTTAGTTCAGTCACTCAGTTGTTTCCAACTCTGTGTGACCCCATGGACTACAGCATGCTAGGCCTCCCTGTCCATCACTAACTCCCGGAATTTACTCAAACTCACATCCATTGAGTTGGTGATACCATACAACCATCTCATCCCCTGTTGTCCCCTTCTCCTCCCACCTTCAGTCTTTCCCAGTATCAGGATTTTTTCCAATGAGCCAGTTCTTCTCCTCAGGTGGCCAAAGTATTGGAGTTTCAGCTTCAGCATCAGTCCTTCCAATGAATATTCAGAACTGATTTCCTTTAGGATGGACTGGTTGGATCACCTTTCAGTCCAAAGGACTCTCAGGAATCTTCTTCAACAGCACAGTTCAAAAGCTTCAGTTCTTTGGCCCTCAGTTTTCTTTATGGTCCAACTCTCACATCCATACATGACTTCTAGAAAAAACATAGCTTTGACTAGATGGACCTTTGTTGACAAAGCAATGTCTCTGCTTTTTAATATATTGTCTAGGTTGGTCATAACTTTTCTTCAAAGGAGTAAGCATCTTTTAATTTCATGGCTGCAGTCACCATCTATCTGCAGTGATTTTGGAGTCCCTCAAAATAAATTCTGTCACTGTTTCCACTGTTTCCCCATCTATTTCCCATGAAGTGATGTGACCAGATGCCATGATCTTCATTTTCTGAATACTGAGCTTTAAGCCAAGTTTTTCACTCTCCTCTTTCACTTTCATTAAGAGGCCCTTTAGTTTTCCACTTTCTGCCATACGGGTGGTGTCATCTGCATATCTGAGGTTACTGATATTTCTCCCAGCAATCATGATTAGTTGAGATATATTTCTTACTATAATAATAACTTCAGTTTACTTCAGTTCAGTCACTCAGTTGTGTCCGACTCTTTGCAACCCCATGAATCGCAGCATGCCAGGCCTCCCTGTTCATCACCATCTCCCGGAGTTCACTCAGACTCACGTCCATCGAGTCCGTGATGCCATCCAACCATCCCATCCTCGGTCATCCCCTTCTCCTCCTGCCCCCAATCCCTCCCAGTATCAGAGTCTTTTCCAATGAGTCAACTCTTCTCATGAGGTGGTCAAAGTACTGGAGTTTCAGTTTTAGCATTATTCCTTCCAAAGAAATCCCAGGGCTGATCTCCTTCAGAATGGACTGGTTGGATTTCCTTGCAGTTAAAAATAAATGAAGATATTAATCACATCAGTTATAACGTGCCACCAGAGCAAAAATATTAAGATATGTGTATAAGACCCAGACAAGAGTCAGTTACAAAGCTGTTATTAATGCATACAAAATAGTATGGCCTAGATTTTTACTGATAAAACACTTGTTAAAATTAGTGTGTATATGGAATAAGCATATGTGCTTAGGTAGTCAGATTGGGAACATGAAGGTAATTTCCATGACTTGGCTGCTATAGAAAAGATATTCTAAGAAAAAGAAAATTTCAGAAGATAATGTGTGGATTTGATAGCAAAGTTGAAAGATAAGATTTGTTATCATCTGCAAATAAGTAAAAGTGAAATGGAAAACAAAGATCAAAATTCAACATTATAGTAAAGACCAAATCAAAGGCTTGATCTCACACTCTTTTTACAACTGCTGAATGGATTAAAGTGACATTCAGTAAACACTTTTAGTTGTCCAAATGTCCCAAATGACAAAGAATAATAAAAGTGCTAGTTTTCCTTGGAAGCTTGATTGCCTCAGGTTGCATCAATTTGCTCCGGATTACTCTAAGCTACAACTGAAGCATGTATTGGAGAGAATTGTGAGCATGACTATGGACACATAGGGATCATACAAAATAAAAGCCAATGATGTTTTGAGAGAGTTGTATTGTCAAATAGCCAGCCTAAATTAAAATAGCCTGTGGGTGTCTGAGACTTAAAATAATTGTGCCCCTAATTTTCTGTTCACCCTCAAAGAGGGAATATTCTTTAATGCCATATTCCAGTGTGGCCAAGGATGGTGGTGGAGAATTATGGACTCTCAGAGGGTGGGGTCAAGAACCACAGAGCTTGGACACCTGCTCCAAAATAGACACTGGAACTAGTCAGATTGTCTACAGATTAGCCAGAAGTGGCATGGGGGGAGAGGAGACTTAATGTCCAACAAAAGGATTTCAGAATTCCTGAATTTAAGCTGAGTGTGTCCCAATTTCCTCCTTTCTGAACAAGAATACTTACTGAGATGACCCTGCACCAGTATTGTTGATTGTGTGTGTAGTAGACAGTTTATTTTTTATACCTCTGGATAATTAATGAAGAACTAACATAGTATAGAGTGCTGTCATGAGATTCAGGAGTTGCTGAGTCTGATAATATGATGAGATATTACTGTGCAGATTTCACTTAGAGGAAGGAGTAAATTCTGCGGACTTGAAGGAAGGAAATAATTTTTGTAACAAAGGTTGGAGTGTGGCAGATTCCACTATAGTTTCCAATTGCTCCTTTGCTGCCTCCATGCAAAATAGAATATATTCTGTGTGCCATAGACATTCAGTTTGGCTATTGTACTGCCTTTAGAATGTGAGTTGAAGTGGTAAATGCCACATCCAACCAGACACTTGAAGACCCATCCAAGGATGTACTGTTGCTTTTCTTTCTGCTATAAGAATGTAATGTGTTATGTCAAATATATTTTATATATTTTTAATGTGATGTGTTTTCTGCCTGGATTTCAGAAGATACATAAAACAAAGCTCTGGTTGACCTCTGTTGATATATACATTAGGAAGAAATACATGTTTTTATTGTAAATCAGTGAAATTTCAGGAGTCTTTGATGCTGTAGTATCAATACGCTCTACTGAAAGCTAATATAAATGCCATACATTTCAGTTCTTCAGCTTTGTTTTCAGGAACAAAGTCTGATAAAAAGGGGTCCTAAATACTTCATTTTGTCATATAGCTCAAATCTCAGACATCATGATCTCTTTCTGTATTTTTTTAATCTCAAGGGGAAAGTGGGTGGTGAGAAATCCTGAGAGATTTGCCATATGAAAGGGGCAGCTCTACGTGGCATATCTGAACTGAAGAGGATTAGGAAGGCACAGGCATGCTATAACCGGTCAGAGTGTTGAATCTGAATCAGGAAAGAAAGCACACAGAGAGAAGGGCAACCGCCATGGGAGACTGCTTACATTCTGTGGACATATAAGTACAAGTGCATATTAAGGATAATGAAAACCAAAATTTTACTCTTGGAGAACAGACTTTCACAAATCCCAAACTTGTGCAGGACACTGTCCCCATTAGGGCCCTAGCACTCACCAAGACCACCACAACTCCCTTCAAAGTCTTCTTACACTCAGACCCAAATACATGTCCACCTTCCACTTCACAGCCTTACTCACCCTCTTCCATGCTTTGAGAAGCTTCAGGCACTTGGGATAACCCAGATGTGCCCCTGGTTAGTGTGTGGGTTATGAAAAAAGCTCTGCCCCACTCCAGCTCTCCAAACACTCTCAGATACCTGCTACCAAGTCTCTCCCTCAGAAATTAAGGCAGAAAAAATTTAACTAGCATAAAATTAGATACCAGGCTATATAAGAGACTTACAATTAAACTTGTGATTTATATTAGCTAACAACTGATATCTTGTATCTCTTGTGTTCTCAGTATCAGAGATTAAAGCAAGTACACCATGAAGAAGAATTCCAGAAAGTTACATATATGTTCTACCCTCAAAAAGAGTAAGTATAATTCTTCACATCTTATATGAGCTACCTAAAGTGACTTCTTTCTAAAGACACAGTATCCAAGGGGATTAAAAGAGTAACTCAGAGTGGGGAAGCTTGACAAACACTACTTGGGCCAAGTAACCAAGGTCAACATCAACAAAGATAAATCACACGTGCCTTTGATATGTGACATGGTGGTTGTGCAGATTTCACTTAGAGGAAGGAGTAAATTCTGCGGACTTGAAGGAAGGAAATAATTTTTGTAACAAAGGTTGGAGTGTGGCAGATTCCACTATAGTTTCCAATTGCTCCTTTGCTGCCTCCATGCAAAATAGAATATATTCTGTGTGCCATAGACATTCAGTTTGGCTATTGTACTGCCTTTAGAATGTGAGTTGAAGTGGTAAATGCCACATCCAACCAGACACTTGAAGACCCATCCAAGGATGTACTGTTGCTTTTCTTTCTGCTATAAGAATGTAATGTGTTATGTCAAATATATTTTATATATTTTTAATGTGATGTGTTTTCTGCCTGGATTTCAGAAGATACATAAAACAAAGCTCTGGTTGACCTCTGTTGATATATACATTAGGAAGAAATACATGTTTTTATTGTAAATCAGTGAAATTTCAGGAGTCTTTGATGCTGTAGTATCAATACGCTCTACTGAAAGCTAATATAAATGCCATACATTTCAGTTCTTCAGCTTTGTTTTCAGGAACAAAGTCTGATAAAAAGGGGTCCTAAATACTTCATTTTGTCATATAGCTCAAATCTCAGACATCATGATCTCTTTCTGTATTTTTTTAATCTCAAGGGGAAAGTGGGTGGTGAGAAATCCTGAGAGATTTGCCATATGAAAGGGGCAGCTCTACGTGGCATATCTGAACTGAAGAGGATTAGGAAGGCACAGGCATGCTATAACCGGTCAGAGTGTTGAATCTGAATCAGGAAAGAAAGCACACAGAGAGAAGGGCAACCGCCATGGGAGACTGCTTACATTCTGTGGACATATTAAGTACAAGTGCATATTAAGGATAATGAAAACCAAAATTTTACTCTTGGAGAACAGACTTTCACAAATCCCAAACTTGTGCAGGACACTGTCCCCATTAGGGCCCTAGCACTCACCAAGACCACCACAACTCCCTTCAAAGTCTTCTTACACTCAGACCCAAATACATGTCCACCTTCCACTTCACAGCCTTACTCACCCTCTTCCATGCTTTGAGAAGCTTCAGGCACTTGGGATAACCCAGATGTGCCCCTGGTTAGTGTGTGGGTTATGAAAAAAGCTCTGCCCCACTCCAGCTCTCCAAACACTCTCAGATACCTGCTACCAAGTCTCTCCCTCAGAAATTAAGGCAGAAAAAATTTAACTAGCATAAAATTAGATACCAGGCTATATAAGAGACTTACAATTAAACTTGTGATTTATATTAGCTAACAACTGATATCTTGTATCTCTTGTGTTCTCAGTATCAGAGATTAAAGCAAGTACACCATGAAGAAGAATTCCAGAAAGTTACATATATGTTCTACCCTCAAAAAGAGTAAGTATAATTCTTCACATCTTATATGAGCTACCTAAAGTGACTTCTTTCTAAAGACACAGTATCCAAGGGGATTAAAAGAGTAACTCAGAGTGGGGAAGCTTGACAAACACTACTTGGGCCAAGTAACCAAGGTCAACATCAACAAAGATAAATCACACGTGCCTTTGATATGTGACATGGTGGAGATGGCACATTTACTCTATGGTCTTCTTCCCCAAACTCATAGTCTTCACCTAATAATGAGGAAAACAGCAGTTGAATTTCAATATAGAGACATTCTGCAAAACACCTGATCAGTACCATTCAAAACTGTCAAGGTCACAAAAAGTTGAGAAAATATCACAGCCAAGAGGAACCTAAGGCACATCTGACTAACTATTGTGTAGTGTGCTGCATGGGATCCTGGAACAAGAAAAGGACATTTAGGTAAAAACTAAGGAAATATCTTCAAGATGCTGTCTTATATTCACCAGCTTCTCTGTAAAATGATTTTACCTTTTCATTGTTATTTACTGCGTGAGTCAGTATTTCATTTGTATTGATTTTATCCAGCAACTAGGGGAGAAAAACACAGAAAATCTGATATAAAGACAACTGTTGTACAATAAAAAGCACCTGAAGTAACATCAATAAATATTAGTCATTAGTGATGTATCAGAAATGATGCATTAGCTATGACAAAGGTCCCAAACTAATTCAATATGTTAGTCATAGAGGAAAGTGGGTGTGCCATATACAGGAACTATCAGTACTATCTTTGCAACTTTTCTTTAAAAAAAAAAACAACTAATAATCACTTTCCCTCTTTTCCCATTCAATTAGTCAGACTGGACACAAACAGCAAGGAGAGGTGCTCCTGAGAAATCGTATAATATAGAAAAACACCTCTTTTCACTTCACCCCATTGTAAGGAGGCAAAGGGAGGAAGAAGGCTCTATACCGTACCAAACTGAGTGGCCAAGCATGAGGGAGACCCCTCCTAGCCCAGGGCAAACCCACTTGGTTCCTACACATACACATTGACCACCAAAGGCTTTTTATAATCCTAAAACTACATAGTTTTATCTGAAAATGATGTTTTTATAAAAGGACATCAGTTGCAAATTGTCTCTGTTGTGGCCTGACTTACATAGTAGGTTGTCAGTACTGCACCCTCTTCCAATTGCAAGGTAGTGATTCTGGAACTGACAGCAAGAACAGCAAGTCAGATCCAGACCCAGCCTTGCTGTTGACAGTTGGTCTATAGAATGGCTTCCTGATACCAACAAAAATACACATTTACCCAGTTAGGGATGACTACAAAGACTAGCTCTTGTCAATAACAATTTAGATCATTGTGAATTCAATTTCAGATACATTCCTTTGGTTAGGAGACACACACCATCTCCTCAGCCTCTCATCTCTGCTTCTGCTTAGAGGAAATATCTAGACACAGTAGGTCAGAATGCAGACCAGAGTCACTGAGCAACACAGCATACATATTTTAGGTGGGCTTTATAGCTCCATTCTGGAGAAGGCAATGGCACCCCACTCCAGTACTCTTGGCTGGAAAATTCGATGGACAGAGGAGCCTGGTAGGCTGAAGTCCATGGGGTCGCTAAGAGTCGGACACAACTGAGCGACTTCACTTTCACTCTTCACTTTCATGCACTGGAGAAGGAAATGGCAACCCACTCCAGTGCTCTTGCCTGGAGAATCCCAGGGACAGGGGAGCCTGGTGGGCTGCCATCTATGGGGTCGCACAGAGTTGGACACGACTGAAGAGACTTAGCAGCAACAGCAGCAGCAGCATAGCTCCATTCAGTCCTCCTGAATTTTTATTCACATGCACCTTAAACAAACCTTTGTGAAAGTATAGTTGTTTCACCATTCAACATTATTTTTCATGGACTGTCAAGGTGAATAATGCTATCCTTTGTCTCTGCAGCAGCTCTAGAAAAACTTGGACACCTGAAGTTTCATGTGAAAATGGAAAGTTAAGGGATGACAGCAGAAATTAGTCTGAAGTCACATTGTCACCCTTAGGGCACTATCTATAAGGACTAGTTTTTTTTTTTTTTTCTTTTTAAGAACCACTCGTCCACTGGTAAATAAACCACTCGTCCACTGGTAAATACAAGCTCAAAAATGAAAGAGTAAGCTCTAAATTCAGAGCAGCACAATTAAAAGTAGCTAAGACATGGAAACAATCTAAATGCCAATCAACAGATGAATGGATAAAGAACTTGTGATATATATATATATATATGTGTGTGTGTGTGTGTATTACTCAGTCATAAAAAAGATGAAATATTGCTATTTTCTGGTAAATACAAGCTCAAAATGAAAGAGTAAGCTCTAAATTCAGAGCAGCACAATTAAAAGTAGCTAAGACATGGAAACAATCTAAATGCCAATCAACAGATGAATGGATAAAGAACTTGTGATATATATATATATATATGTGTGTGTGTGTGTGTATTACTCAGTCATAAAAAAGATGAAATATTGCTATTTTCAGCAACATGGGTGGACCTAGAGATTATCATACTAATCAAAGTCAAAAAAGAGGACAAATGGTATATATTATCACTTATATGTGGTATCTAAAATATGACACAAATAAACTTACTTACAAAACACAAACACTCACAGACACAGAGAACAGACTTGCATTTACTAAGGCTGTGAGGAGCAATGTACTGGGAATTTGGGGTTAACAGATATAGACGATTATATAGAAAATAGATAAAAAACAAGGTCTCCTTTTATAGCACCAGTAACTATATTCAACGCTGTGATAAATCATAATGAAAAAGAATATGAAAATATATACATGTATGTATAATTGAATCACCTTGCTATATAGCAGATATTAACACAAAATTTGTAAATCAAATACTCCAACAATATTTTTTAAAGGAGGGCTCAAACAGAGAAAGGAGAAAAATGAATAGGCATTGTCTCTCTCCTCTTTGCCCTTGAGTCAAAGGGAGAGACCTCATGTACCTACACCAAACCCTCCTCTCTCCATGCACCCCCCTCCCCCCTTAAACCTTCAACCAACTTTCTCCACATTTATCTCAGAAATGCCATTGGTTCCCTGACAGTTTTGGTGCCAACCTTTGTTCATAATCTACTTAATCCAGTTGAAACATTCTAACACACTGAATAACTCATATTTACAGCATCCATCTGGAGCCTCTACCCTATACACAGAGAAGCCACCTGGGTCTTAGCCAAATTCAGTAAAAAATATTCTGGAAATAGGTACCTTTCTTATTTGGGGATCAAAGCTGCCCTTCTTCAGTTCAGTTCAGTTCAGTCACTCAGTCGTGTCCGACTCTTTGCGACCCCATGAATCGCAGCCCGCCAGGCCTCCCTGTCCATCACCAACTCCCAGAGTTCACTCAGACTCACGTCCATCGAGTCCATGATGCCATCTAGCCATCTCATCCTCGGTTGTCCCCTTCTTTTCCTGCCCCCAATTCCTCCCAGCATCAGAGTCTTTTCCAATGAGTCAACTCTTCTCATGAGGTGGCCAAAGTACCGGAGTGTCAACTTTAGCATCATTCTTTCCAAAGAAATCCCAGGGCTGATCTCATTCAGAATGGACTGGTTGGATCTCTTTGCAGTCCAAGGGTCTCTCAAGAGTCTTCTCCAACACCACAGTTCAAAAGCATCAATTCTTTGGTGCTTAGCTTTCTTCACAGTCCAACTCTCACATCCATACATGACTACTGGAAAAACCATAGCCTTGACTAGACGGACCTTAGTCGGCAAAGTAATGTCTCTACTTTTGAATATACTATCCAGGTTGGCCATAACTTTTCTTCCAAGAAGTAAGCGTCTTTTAATTTCATGGCTGCAGTCACCATCTGCAGTGATTTTGGAGCCCAGAAAAATAAAGTCTGACACTGTTTCCACTGTTTCCCAATGTATTTCCCATGAAGTGTTGAGATCGGATGCCATGGTCTTCGTTTTCTGAAAGTTGAGCTTTAAGCCAACTTTTCACTCTCCTCTTTCACTTTCATCAAGAGGCTTTTTAGTTCCTCTTTGCTTTCTGCCATAAGAGTGGTGCCATCTGCATATCTTCTCCAGTTACACTCCTCAAATTTATTACTTGTCTACTTACCAAACACCAATCACCTTTTAGGACATGTCATTATTGCATATTATCTGGATTTGCAGGCTCTGTCATTTACTTGCTCCTTGTGTGAGGTGCTCCCATGGTTCACCCACAGGACAGGGTGGAAGGCAGACATACTGAGGATCAAAACAGGGGAGCCCTGCTTCATCTATATCTACAGTGACAGTGTATCAGCAAGAACCACACAAAATGAAAAGGCATTGCTATTATCCTTCTGACTGTTCTGTAACAACAACCATTCCAAGGGTCTCTCAAGAGTCTTCTCCAACACCACAGTTCAAAAGCATCAATTCTTTGGTGCTTAGCTTTCTTCACAGTCCAACTCTCACATCCATACATGACTACTGGAAAAACCATAGCCTTGACTAGACGGACCTTAGTCGGCAAAGTAATGTCTCTACTTTTGAATATACTATCCAGGTTGGCCATAACTTTTCTTCCAAGAAGTAAGCGTCTTTTAATTTCATGGCTGCAGTCACCATCTGCAGTGATTTTGGAGCCCAGAAAAATAAAGTCTGACACTGTTTCCACTGTTTCCCAATGTATTTCCCATGAAGTGTTGAGATCGGATGCCATGGTCTTCGTTTTCTGAAAGTTGAGCTTTAAGCCAACTTTTCACTCTCCTCTTTCACTTTCATCAAGAGGCTTTTTAGTTCCTCTTTGCTTTCTGCCATAAGAGTGGTGCCATCTGCATATCTTCTCCAGTTACACTCCTCAAATTTATTACTTGTCTACTTACCAAACACCAATCACCTTTTAGGACATGTCATTATTGCATATTATCTGGATTTGCAGGCTCTGTCATTTACTTGCTCCTTGTGTGAGGTGCTCCCATGGTTCACCCACAGGACAGGGTGGAAGGCAGACATACTGAGGATCAAAACAGGGGAGCCCTGCTTCATCTATATCTACAGTGACAGTGTATCAGCAAGAACCACACAAAATGAAAAGGCATTGCTATTATCCTTCTGACTGTTCTGTAACAACAACCATCATTTTTCTACTTCTCCTCCAATTCTACTCTCCACAATTTCCTTTATGTCTATATGCACAGTTAATAGGAAGATACAGTGCCACGAAAGCCCTCCAGCACGTGAAGAGTCACAGTGCTTCAGAAGGTCACCTCTCAGTTCAGAACTGCCAAACATTCAGAGCAGGGTATGACTCCCTTTCCTAAGATATGCCCAAATCAAATATTTTGGAATATATTCAATGAATTTGTAAATGATATCCTGAGTGTTACATTTAGAAAGGAGCATCAAAGGATGCAAATGAGAAATGAGGCCAATGGTGAGCAGAAGTTAGATTTCTTACCCTTTTTAAAAAATCACTGTTTTTCTCTTTAATCAATTTTCCCTCCTTTCCCAACAGATCTTAAGGTGCCACTTCCTAAATTTCAATAATTTCCATTTATTCTAATTTTATTCACAAAACACCAAGGCTTAAAATATTTATTATATCCCCAAATTAAAGCTCACAAAGCTCATACTATCTATCCCAGATAGATAGTATGCTATCCCAGAGTTACACCATGCTATCCTATATAGCATATACCAGAGTTACACTATGCTTTCCCAGATAGCATATCACAGATAGCTTTCCCAGAGTTATACTTTCTTTCTGGCAGAAGATTTCTTGTGGAAAGTACATTTAAGATCCTCTCTTTGGTGACACCTAAAACATTTTGTCCCAACACACATCCGATCAGAGACAGAGAGCAGGTAGGTCTTGGCAAGCAATTGGGTCTATGACTTTCAATGTATGTGCAGAGAATGGGGAAGAGAAAAGCCCTCAGTACATAAAGTTTACAAGAAAGACTTTCACTAAGACTCTCAGACCAAAGATCCAACTTGTTGGCTTTCCCCCATGTATTAATACATAGTTTTATTTTCACAGAGATGGGCTTACAATCTCAGGAACCCCAATCTCAAAGGTTAATTTTTATTATTTTTTAAACAGAAATACATATTTGTGTATTAAACATACATATATTAAACATACATATATTAAGTATACAGCCTGATGAAGTTTTAACCAAGTGTACAAGCATAGTACATAGGACCCTGATGCTGGAAAAGACTGAAGGCAGGAGGAGAAGGGGCCAACAGAGGATAAGATGGTTGGATGGCATCACTGACTCGATAGACATGAGTTTGAGTAAGTTCCAGGAGTTGGTGATGGACAGGGAAGCCCAGCATCCTGCCGTCCATGGGGTCGCAAAGAGTCAGACACAACTGAGTGACTGAACTGAACTGACAAGCATAGTATAACCATCACCTAGATCAAGATATAAAGCATTTCCCATTACCCCAGAAGGTCCCTCTGTGTCTAGCTATTATCCTTCTCAAGACAAGCATTATTCTGACCTCTGACACTATAGGTTTTCTTTGAATATTTTTTTTAGCTTTACTTAAATGGAATCATACAATATGTGGTCCTTTTTTTCAACATTTTGTAGATGATATTAGTCCTATTATTACAGATCTCTATGGCTTCACTTTAATTTTTCATCATTGCATATTATTCCATGGTACCACTAACAGATGGGCTTCCCAGGTAGCACTAGTGGTAAAGAAGCTGCCTGCTGATGCAGGAGATACAAGAGATGCGGGTTCAGTCCCTGGGTCAGGAAGATCCTCTGGAGGAAGGCATGGCAACCCACTCCAATACTTGCCTAGATAACCTCATAGACAGAGGAGCCTGGTGGACTGTGGTCCATTGGGTCACAAGGAGTCAGACACAACTGAAGTGACTTAGGATGCAAACACTCACACACACAATACCTACAATAATCTCTGGTGGCCCAGTGATTAAGAATCTGCCTTCCAATATATGGGAGGGAACACAAGTTTGATCTCTGCTTGGGAAACTAAGATCCCATATGCTGCAAGGCAAATAAGCTTATACACCATAACTAGAGAGCCCATCCACCACAAGTAGAGTCTGCATGCTACAAATACTGAACCGTGCACTCTAAAGCCCTTGTGTGAGGGCTGCAACTATTGAGCCTGCATAGTCTAGAGTCTGAGTTCTGCAAAACAAGAAGCCCATGTATTGTAACTGGAGAGGCCCTCTGAGCTCCACACCTTGAGAGAGCTCATGTACCTCATCATAGAGCCCACGCCTCACAACAGAGACCCAGCACAGCCAACGAAATCCCAGTACGACACTCACCATAATAAAACTCTTAAAGATCTGAGATTAGAAGGTGATCCCCCAGTCTAGTAAAGCATATACAAACATCACAATGGTGAGAGACTGAATGGTTTCCTTTTATGATCAGAAGCAAAGCAAGAATGTCATCTCTTATCAATCTTATTCAGCATTGTTCTGGGCATTCTAGTAAGTTTAAGAAGAAAAAATAAGTAAAAATAAGCCATAAACAAATTAAAAATAAAATCAGAAAGGAAGAAATAGATATTTTTTTATTTATAGATTACAAGATTATGTAGAAATAAACAAAGAATTTACAAAAATGCTTCCAGAAGTAATAGACAAGCATAAAAAGATTATAGGATACAATTTACTTACTATATATACAAATTCATTATTGGAAGTTAAAAATGAAACTAATGTTATCTACAATAGCACCAAAAAATGAAGTACTTAGGTAAAAACAGGATTAGGATGTTCATGCATACAGCCATGAAATAAGTCAACCAAGAGGTATCCACTAGCCACAATCTTCTGAAGGTTTAGTATTTCGAGGACATTAAATTATTCCTAAACTGATCTATAGACTCAATGAAATCCAAGTCAAAATCTCAGGAAACCAACCTGTGAGTATCAACCAAATGATTCTCAATGGCTGTGAAAACATACAGAACCACTAACAAGAGCCAAAACAAAAGTGAAGAGGAAGAACTCACACTACCAGATTAAACACATAATACAGAGCTATAGAAATCAAGACAGTGTAGTACTGTCCAACAGGGAAAAAATATCCATAGAGCGACTCCTTATTACCAAATTTAGATTTAAACTGAAGAAAGTAGGGAAAACCACTAAATCATTCAGGTGTGATCTAAAGCAAATCCTTTACAAATATATAGTGGAAGTGACAAATAAATTCGTGGGATTAGATATGAGAGACAGAGTGTCTGAAGAAGTATGGATGGAGGTTCATGACACTGTACAACAGGCAGTGACCAAGACCATGACCAAGAAAAAGAAATGCAAAATGGCAAATTGGTTGGTTGAGGAGGCCTTACAAATAGCTGTGAAAAGAATAGAAGCAAAAAGGAAAGAAGAAAAGGAAAGATGTACTCATCTGAATGCAGAGTTCCAAAGAATAGCAAGGAGAGATTAAAAAGCCTTCCTCAGTGATCAATGCAAAGGAATACAGGAAAACAATCGAATGGGAAATACCAGAGATCTTTTCAAGAAAATAAGAGATACTAAGGGAATATTTCATGCAAAGATGGGCACAATAAAGGATAGAAATGGTATGGACCTAACAGAAGGAGAATATATTAAGAAGAGGTAGCAAGAATACACAGAAGAAATCTACAAAAAAGATCATCATGACCCAGACAATCACGATGGTGTGATAACTCACCTAGAGCCAGACATCTTGGAATGCAGAGTCAAATGGGCCTTAGGAAGCATAATAAGGAACAAAGCTAGTGGAGGTGATGGAATACCAGTTGAACTATTTCAAATGCTAAAAGATGATGCTGTGAAAATGCTTCACTCAATACACCAGCAAATTTAGTAGACTCAGCAGTGGCCACAGGACTGGAAAAGGTCAGTTTTCATTCCAATCCCAAAGAAAGGCAATGCCAAAGAATGCTGAAACTACTGCACAATTGCCCCCATCTCACACACTAGCAAAGAAATGCTCAAAATTCTCCAAGCCAGGCCTCAACAGTATGTGAACTGTGAAATTCCATATGTTCAAGCTGGTTTTAGAAAAGGCAGAGGAACCAGAGATCAAATTGCCAACATACACTGGATCATCAGAAAAACAAGAGAGTTCCAGAAAAACATCTATTTCTGCTTTATTGATTATGCCAAAGACTTTGACTGTGTGGATCACAATAAACTGTGGAAAATTCAGTAGCAGACCACCTGACCTGCCTCTTGAAGTGCCTATATGCATGTCAGGAAGCAACAGTTAGAACTGGACATGGAACAACAGATTGGTTCTAAATCGGGAAAGGGGTAAGACAAGCCTGTATATTGTCACCCTGCTTATTTAACTTATATGCAGAGTACATAATAGGAAACACGGGGCTGGATGAAGCACAAGTTGGAAACAATACTGCTGGCAAAAGTATCAATAACCTCAGATATGCAGATAATACCTCTCTTATGGCAGAAAGTGAAGAAGAACTAAAAAGCCTTTTGATGAAGGTGAAAGAGGAAAGTGAAAAAGTTGGCTTAAAACTCAGAATTCAGAAAACTAAGATCATGGCATTTGGTCCCATCATTTCATGGCAAATAGGTGGGGAAACAATGGAAACATTTAGAGACTTGTTTGGGGGTGTTTCAATATCACTTCAGATGGTGACTGCAGCCATGAAATTCAAAGACGCTTGCTCCTTGGAAGAAGAGATATAACCAATCTAGACAACATATTAAAAAGCAGAGACATTACTTTACCAACAACAGTCCATCTAGTCAAAGCCATGGTTTTTCCAGTAGTCATGTACGGATGACAGAGTAAAGAAACCTGAGCACTGAAGAACTGATTCTTTTGAACTGTGGTGTTGGAGAAGACTCTTGAGAGTCCCTTGGACTGAAAGGAGATCCAACCAGTCCATCCTAAAGGAAATAAGTCCTGAATATTCATTGAAAGTACTGATGCTAAAGCTGAACCTCTAATACTTTGGGAAGAACTGCCTCATTGGAAAAGACTCTGATGCTAGGAAATATTGAGGGTGGCAGGAGAAGGGGATGACAGAGGATGCGATGGTTGGATGGCATAACCAACTCAATGGACTTGAGTTTGAGCAAACTCTGGGAATTGGTGATGGACATGGAGGCCTGGTGTGCTGCTGTCCATGGTTGCAAAGAGTCAGACCTGACTGAGCAACTAAACTGAACTGAGATCAACTGAACAAAATATAGATCCCAGGAAGAGACCCACATAAGTACAGTCAACACAGAGAAGCTTCAATCAGAAAAAGACAATCTTTCAATAAATGGTGTTGGACCAATTAGACATCCATGTTCTAAAAGATAGACACATCCCTTAACACTTTACAAAAAATTAATTTAAAATGGATCCTATATCTATTGCAAAGTCTAAAATAATATATAGGAGAAAATCTATGTGACAATTTGATGAGGGGTTTTTAAACACAACAGCAAAATCATACTTCATGAATAAATAGATTATAAATATAATAAAGCATTTATTATAATTAATAATCATAATAAGTTATAATTAATCTATAATAATTTATAATAATTTATTATTATATTTATAATTGCCTTGTTCTATGTGCTATACAATAGGTCCTTGTTGGTTATCAATTTTAAATAAAGCAGTGTATACAAGACCTTCCCACAGTTCTACATTCTCCCTTCTTCCCAGCAACCGTAAGTTCATTTTTAAAGTCCGTGTCTTTTTCTATTTTGTAAGTAAGTTCATTTGGATTATTTCTTTTTAGATTCCACATATAAGGGGTTTCATATTATATTTCATATTCTTTGTCTGACTAACTTCACTCTGTATAATACTCTTTAAGTCCATCCATGTTGCTGCAAATGGTATTGTTTCATTCTTTTTAATGGCTAAGTAATATTCCATTGTAGATATGTACCACATCTTCTCTATCCATTCCTCTCTGC
Source organism: Madoqua kirkii (assembly GCA_006408675.1). Classification (NCBI taxonomy): domain Eukaryota; kingdom Metazoa; phylum Chordata; class Mammalia; order Artiodactyla; family Bovidae; genus Madoqua; species Madoqua kirkii. The sequence continues at coordinate 17,806 of SJYC01041714.1, read as the reverse complement.
TCAGTGTTATGCGCCACCCTGGGAGAGAATGGATACATGCATATATATGTGGCTGAGTCTCTTCACTGTTCACTTGAAACTCCCACAACATTGTTAATTGATTATGTGAGCATGAGTGCTACATCACTTCAACTGTGTCTGACCCTTTACAATCCTATAGATTGTAGCTTGCCAGGCTTCTCTATCTATGGTATTCTCTGGGCAAGAATACTAGAGTAGGTTGCCATGACCCCCAGGGGATCTTCCCGACCCAGGGATCAAACCCACATCTCATTTTGCTTCCTGCATTGGCAAATAGGTTCTTTACCACTAGTATCACCTGAGAAGCCCTTAATTGGTTACACCCTGATATAAAATATAAAGCTTAAAGTTTTGGGGAAGAAAACTGCTTTGTGAAATACACTGTTAAAAGAATAAGTCAAGTTACATACTGGTAGAAAATATGCAAAACATACATCAGATAAAGTACTTATATTTCAAATATGCAAGGATTACTTAAAATTCAGTAGAGGTAATTAACCCAATTTTTAAAAAGGCAAAGATCAAAAGGCTATCTCATCAAGGAAGATATGCAGGTGGGAAATTAGCATATGAAAAAATATTCAACATCGTTTTTCATTAGAACAATGAAAACTAGGATCAACGGCATCCTATTCCAAACAACTGGCAAAATCACTATTGAAGATGCAGAGCAACAGAAACTCTCATTCACTGTTGGCAAGGAAGCAAAATAACACAGACACTGTGGAAAATAATTTGGCATTTCACAAATCTAGCCAAAGTATTACCATACAATCCAGCATTATTATACAATACAGAGCTAGCCATAATATTAGCTCACAATCCAGCATTACCATACAGTTGCCATAACTACATATTCGTTCAATCGATTTCAATAAAAACTTATATTCACACCAATCTCAAACACATTGTTTGCACAACTTTTTCTCATAATCAGTACAGATTGGAAGCAATAAAGATGCCCTCAGGAGAACTGATAAATGAACTGTGGTGTATTCATTTAGTGGAATTACTGTTGTTTAGTCACTAGGTCATGTCCAAATCTTTTGCAACCCCATGGACTGTAGCCTGGCAGAATCCTCTGTCCATGAGATCTCCCAGGCAAGAATACTGGAATGGGTTGCCATTTCTTTCTCCAAGGGATTTTCCTGACCCAGGGATAGAATCTACATCTCTTACATTGACAGGGGGATTCTTTACCACCGAGCCACCCGGGAAACTCCTATATAGTGGAATACTATGTAGAAAAAAAATCAGCCATCAAGCTCCATGGGAGGGGGGGATGGAGAAGAAACTTAAATGTTTCCAAGTGAAAGAAGCTAGTCTGAAAAGGCTACACACTGTATAATTTCATTTATATAACAAATAGATTTGTGACGCCAGGGGTTCAAGATGTTCGAGGACTGAGTAGGTGAAGCAGAGGGTAGTGAAACTATTCTGCATAACACCATAATGATGGATACATACATTTTGCATTTATCAAAACCCACATAATGTACAATACAGCCTCCCCAACACTTAACACTCATAGTCAAATGAAGTAAGTACAGAGAATACCCATCTCCATGTTCACGGTTTATTTGAGGAATATTACTTCCCAGAGAGTTCACATTCATATGCCGACACTCTGTACCCCAAACCCCTCCACTGAGCGCCACTGCCTTTATCTCTCAAATAAGAAATTGCACAGATTTTCCTTAAAGAGTCTCCATGTAAACAGCCCACATCTCTATAGGCTGACAGAGCCGCTGTGGATAAGGGGGTTAAACTGAGGAGGGGGTCAACAGGAATAAATGTTCAATCTCTTCCTCACCCCTCAAGCTTCCTAAATATATTTTTTCTGAAATATCAGTCATCCTTTTATTCTACATCTTAATTCCTGATGGTCAGGGTGTTTTAAACTTATTTTACGCCTAAATATAAGGTACTTATAACTAATTGCAAACCCCAGCACACCTATTATGTGAATTGGACAGCACATGCAAGAACTGTGCAATTCTGGTGAAATTTACATTTACAGAGATAAGTGAGAAAGAGTTTATTAATAATAGTGATGCCACTGAGATGGAGGGAGGAGAAAGAGGGAGAGCAGAGACAATGACACATGCACATCCTCCCCCACCCCCTTCTGCCCAAACCACCACCAGCAGGAGCCTATCACCCACGCAGGAACATATGATACCCTGCAATGCAGTGGAACAGTGGCACAAGCTCCCAGAAGACTCCTCCCTGCACCGAGATACACAGGTCCCCTCCCCTCCTCCACAGCTGTTGCAAACACAAGTGGTTCCTCAGGAGCTTTGTTTACAGAAACACAGATTTTTACTGATGGGCCTGAAATCAGCTTTTACTCAAGAGTCCAAACTTCAAACATCCAAGCTTTGCTACACTAAAATTAGTGAAGCTGTTAAAAAACAACAAAATCCCTTCCAGTGGACTAATTACTTTTGTCATCAAAAGGCCAGGAAAAAAAAAAAAAAAAAAGAACTTGCACAGATATGGCTCTGGACTGACTCATACCACACCTACTGTGGCCTCCCCTAGGATAACCATGTAGAATTTCTACAGCATCCTGTACCAGTCCTGAGCTAGGCATGCTTCTGGGCATTAGAGAATTAAAGTGAGGGAAAGGCTTTCATTGAGCTAAATTTACATTTCTGATATTAGAGTTTTCTAAGATTATGGGCTTTTTCTCTTCCTCTCTCTCTCCCTTTTCTCTTTCTTTCTTTTTTGGGGGGGTTGTTTTTGGTGTTGCCCTTGGCTTTATGAAGTTCTTAACTCACCTCTTGTCGAATTCCATCTGCCTTTTAATTCCACATCTTAAACCACAGATGATCAGGACTTGTCCATCCATCCACACCTGAATCGAAGACCCCCAATATTCCATCCCAAATATCCACATTCACAGTTGCATTTAGATGGGGAGCAGATGGGCAGACAGGCAATTTATTTGTAGCCACTAAAAGAGGTCTTCAGTGAATAGAGTAGAAAATGGCTGATGAACGGCTGTCAGCCCAAAGGAAGGAATGGCAGGGTAGAAAAATAGACAGAGAATTAGCTCTCTGTATCTCCCTACGATTTCCACCCTTGCTTCTGTGACCCTAAAGGAGACACGAGCACAATGAAGAACTTGCCAGGCATCAAAGAAGAGAGTGCAAGGCCGGAAGCCCCCTCCTCTCAACGGGAGGGCTCACGGCTTGCCCCTCCCTCCCAAACCCGCCCCTCCCAGCTGTCTGTCCACACATTTGTTCTCAGAAACAAAGCTCTTGCAGACACAGACCCACACACCAGTTTTCCCAAGAACACCCCCAACTTCAAACATTTCTCAGAGTCTTGTCAAATAGCAGAGAATCTCACATGTGAAGTACATCCTTGCTTGTTAGCGGCCATACAGTGTTGGGTTTGCAAGATATGGGATGATGAAAGTGGCTGTCAGTATTTCATTACATGAAGCTTTTCCGATTTATTCACTCAGTCTTCACTGAGACTCTTTTTCCTTCACACTCTTAATTCTCACTGTCCAGCCCTAGTGTTACTTGATTCACTGAAGCCAGGGACACTCCACGTTTTTGCAACCTTTCATCCCACATAGGAACTCAGAGATCCCTTTAGACCTTACTGTAGCTGATCAGCAAATTAAAGGCAGCTTAAGTAGAGTCAATTTAAATAGGAACCGTTACAGAATATATAGCAGATGATTAAGATGGTTGAGCATGAGGAGAAGAATAGGCAGTGATAGTTAGAATGGAGAAAAAGCACGGCCAGCATCTCTGAGCCCCAAACACCCCTCCCCCAGCAGTTTGTGTCTCTTATGAAAGGATAAAAGAGCCCAGGCACAAAGAGGACCCCTTGGAATACAAAGTCCAGTGTGAAGACCCCCTGATGAACAAAGAGGACGTCCCCTTGTCTCCTTTCTGCAGGCTCTACTTCATGCCTGCCAGCAGCTGGCTCTCACATACAGCCTCTTCACAATACAGCTTCCAAACTGCATTGTCTGAAGTCTGTTAATTTCAAGCATTCTGCAATATCTTTATTTGCATAGGGTGTCCTCCAAATCCTACAGAATCGTTTTACCTAAAATTGTGAACTAAAACTATTAGGAAAACAGTGGATGCTTCTGAAAAGAAAGCGACTTTTCTAAAGGCACAGTTATCCTGTTCTGATACTGTTTCAACTCTCTGATCCATTGACTACACAGTTTGTTCAATTAAAACCTCCTTTCCATTTCCAGTTTTACTTGCTCTCTAGCATGCTTACCCAAACATCCACGTTGAAACTCAGCAGCTACAAGCATCTGATTTTATCAGTCAGAGAAAACAAGGGGGTCAATCATGTGAGTCCAGAATCATGTTGCTCTGGGACACATCACACACAAACTCAGAGGGATGGAGAGAGACAGGTAGATGACAGAGGGAGTACATAAAACACAGTTGTTTGTCCCTCTTTGTCCCACCCCCACTTTTCAGGGTGCTGATAAGAGACAAAGGGGGCAAGTTGCTCTTGGAAGGCTCTCTGAGGGCAGAAGACCCGGTTCTGTCCCACTTCTCTTCTGTAGACTCAGCTCTCTTACACTGGTTGCTTTGTCTTCAGAAATAGTATAAAAAGATTTATTATATTGGACTTCCCTCAGATAGCCCCAATTTCTTTCTTTCTTTCTCTTTTTTTTTGCATTTGGCCCCATGATTCAATGTTAGTTCTGCATCCTTTCCATGAACTCTGGGAATAATGAAACCATCAAGGAGACTGAAGCACAAATTTAAGAGGGTAAGGCAATGCTACCTGTTTTCTTCCTTCAGCCTTTGTGATGCCTTCCTACTCTGTCAAGCTCTTAACCCACTCCTTGTCAAACTCCTACAGGCTTTTCATGCTGTGTCAAACATGTACATATGCCCACCCACACACACGACTTCCCCTCTCCCCCCACAGAATATAATGGCTTCATCTTTCCCTCTGCAGACACATCCGGGATCTTGGTTGATTGTTTCAAATCACAAGGACCTGCAATTACACGTAGAAATATTACTGAGATGTCTGAGTAAGTAATTATTTGAGTAAAGCTTAGGCTGATCTCTTCAGCAAGACACAGTTAAGGGGCTCATCAAATACAGCCAGTTCAGAGAAAAGGAATGGCAAGCAGGTGGAGGAGGGTAAGATTCATCAACTTTCTTTGCGGATGCAACTCTAGACTCTGGTGAAAACAACATGCAGGAGATAAGTACTGAGGGAGGTGGGTGGAAATACCATGAATCCTACTTCTTTGCACAGAGACAACAAGTGGGCAGCTTTCAGGGTCCAAGTTCACCGTAGAGTCAGCCCTATGAAGTTGCCTATGGATAGACAAACCATGAAGTACATCAGGGCCATTAATTTGATTTTATACTTAAATTTGATTCCTAGGCAATAACCATATAGCCCCCCAAAGCTCAATATTTGGATATTCAGCTTCCAATTTCTGTTTATTGTTTCTAGAAAAATCTGTGTAAGCAGTCCATGAAATTCCAATTCTTTGACCTCCTATGTTTTACTCTCTTTTCCTTCTACCCAGCTTTACCTCTCCTACCTCACTTACATACCTCAGCCCGAAACATCCATATACCTCCACATCTCTCCTGCTTGTTCGATTCCTATCCACTCCAACAACCAGAGACAAGTCTGAAGAAAAATATTAAACTGTGGTTTTGTTTTGTTTTTAGTTTACGTAATTAAAAATGCAAACTATATATAACATGACATTTACCATAACAATTTTAAGTGTACAGTTCATTGGCATTAAGTACATTTACATCATTGTACAACTATTCCAATCATTAATTTCCTCAACTCTTCGCAACTCATAAAGTTGAAATTCTGTCCCCACTAACAATAACTGCCCATTGTTTCCTCCTCTCAGCTACTGGCAACCACCATTCACCTGTGTGTCTCTATAATTTTGAATGCTTAGGTACTTTATATAAGTGGAACCAGTATTTGTCATTTTCCAACTAGTTTATTCACTTAGCCTAAAGTCCTCAACATCCATCTATGTTGTACCATATATCAGAATCCTCTGCTTTAAAAAAGCTGCATAATGTTCCATTGTACAGACGGATCACATTTTGTTTACCATTCATCCATCAGTGCACACATTTGCTACATCCATGTTTTAGCTATTATGAATAATCCTGCTATGAATATGAGTGTATAAATATTTATTCAATATTCTGCTTTATAATTGTTTTGGTCATATGTCCAGAAGATCGCTGGGTCATATGGTAATTTTATTTTTAACTTGTTGACGAATTACCTTTTTCCCACAGTGATTGCACCATTCTTTTTATATTCCCACCAAAATGGTACACAAAGTTTCTATTTCTCCACATTCTCATCATCACGTATTTTCTGTTCTATTTTGATAATAGCCATTCTAATGGACCTGAAGTGTTATCTCACTGCAGTCTTCATTTGCATTTCCCCAATGATTAGTGATGTTTACCTGTGTTTTTTACTTCACTTATAAAATTTAATCACAGACTTCTCTGAATCCAGGATACAATAAATGATTCAGGACATGTTCTCCACTGTAAAATCTAGGAAACTGATCAAAACATATGAAAAAAAATTCTTCTCAGACATTGAAAAACAGGCAGCATAGAATTTCTTTTTTTAAAATAAACCATACATGATTTATTCTTTTTCATGTGTTTTTAAATTATTTATTTCTACATTGTAAACATAATCTCTATTTTACCTGTATTAATTTTGCATTTGAAAACAAATAATTCATTTAATTGTAGTAAGAATTAATTATTTACAAAGCTTGAATTATTGTAATCCCTGATAGAGATAAGGCCCTTTTCCCAACAATGCCTGTAGTTCTTTACACAAAGACTTTTTTTTTTTTTCAAAAAACTATGGAATCCCTAGGTATTTTATACCAGAAATATAAGCAAAAGGCTTAAAAGAGAATGTATAGATACATCGTGATAAAATTTTATGCTAATATATCATAGGGCTTTATCTTTTTAAAATTATTATTATTTTTTATTTTTACTTTATTCTACTTTACAATACTGTATTGGTTTTGCCATACATTGACATGAATCCGCCACAGGTGTACACGAGCTCCCAATCCCGAATCCCCCTCCTACTTCCCACCCCATATCATCATACAAGAAACAATATTAGGTAAACCCCTCTCTCATCTAGGCTGTTTTTTTAGAGGCATATTCATAACAGTAACACCAGGAGGAGAATATCAAGTGGCACTATCAGTGGAAGAAAAAGAGATGAAAGTTCAGGAAGACAGAGACATCTGGGAAGTGTGGAGAAGAGAGCCAGAGAGGAGTGAGCTATGCAAAGACGTTGAGCCAGAAGTCGCTGTTGCTGAATACTAACATGCATTTGCACAGGATGAAACTCCATAAGAAGGTACAAATAAATGATGGATCACGATCAGTTCTTGAGTTGGGAGAGGGCTGAGAGACATTTGAGTTAATACCAGGCAGAGTAAAGAGTCTTTCTCGAGCAGAAGGGTGTTAAGTGAAAATACCAGAAGAGGCATAACTTTATTAGAGTAATAAACTAGCCATAGAGTGAAAGGTGCTATGAGCCATGTGGTGCAGGGCCACTCAAGATGGACAGGACATGGTGAAGAGTTCTGACTTGATTCACTGGAGGAGGGAATGGCAAACTACTCCAACATACTTGCTGTGAGTTGAAGCTCCACTACTTTTGCCATCTGATGCAAAGAGGTGACTCATTGGAAAAGATCCTGAAGCTGGAAAGATCAAAGGCAGAAGGAAAAGAGGGTGACAGAGAATGAGATGGCTAGATGGCATCATTGATTCAATGGACATGAACTTGGGTAAACTCTGGGAGGTGTGAAGGATAAGGAAGCCTGGAGTGCTGTAGTATATGGGGTCGCAAAGAGTCCAACACAACTTGATAGCTGATCAACAACAACGGAGTGAAAGGTACGCTAGGTCTGCCATAGTAAAGCTTTAAAAAGCCTCAAAAGAGTCATACTGTTTTATAGATGTTTTAATTGTTTAAATCAATTGTCCAAACAACTTCAGTCCTCTTTACAAGAAGACAAAAAAATCTGTGATCAACAGTGTAAAGTCACAATGTACAGTATTCAAAAGAAAACTCCAGATACTAAAAGAATCAAGAATAATGAGAACAGTAGCCAGGAGAAAATTCAGTTAAAATGAATAGTCTCAGAAATGACAGGAGTGATGGAATTAGCAAATAAAGCATGTTGTGTTAAAACATGTATAGGCAAAGATTTAAAGGAAATTTGAACATAATAAGAACCACATAAAATACATAACAAGAAAAAATGGAACTTATAGAGCTGGAAAATACAGTGCTTTTGTTTTTGTTATTTAGTTCCTCAGTTATGCCCAACTCTTTGAGACCTCATGGACTGTAGCTTACCAGACTCCTCTGTCTATGAGACTCCTCTGGGAAAAATACTGGAATAGGTTGCCATTTCCTTCCTCACGGTATCTTCCTGAACCAGGGATTAAACGTGAGTCTCCTGCTTGCAGGTGGATTCTTCACTACTGAGCCACAAGGGAATTCGTACAATAAATGAGGTAAAAAATTTTACCGGGCAGTCTGTAGATTAAGTGTTTCAGAGAAATGACAAGAGACATTGAGGATATTATAATAAAAACTATTCAAACATAAGAATAGAGATGTAAAGAAAAGTGAAGAGAATGGTGATTTCATGCGATGATAGTTGAAAAGTTAACATACAGAGTGGGGGAAACATTGGCAAAACATCTATTCAATAAAATATTAATATCCAACTATATAGCATATTCATACAACTTAATAGTAAAAAAAATCAAATTAAAATAGTCAAAGATCTAAATAGACATTTTTCCAAGACAGATATTCTAAAGGCCAACTGGCACAAGAAAAGTGCCCAACTTCACTTATAATCAGGGAAATGCAAATTAAAACCACAATGAGATATCTGGTATTACAATACTAGATATAGTAAGTTTTCCCCAAACATAATAGTAATTCTAATAATAGATTTAGGTAAAAAAAAGAGAGAGAGAGAGAGAGACAGAGACAAACATTCTACATAGTCTCTGCAAACATTTCAATTTTCATTTATTTATGTTAACACATCGACTGCTGCATTCCCCATATCTTCCCAATGTTATTTTAGCCCCTCTTAGTGCTTTGCCAATGGATTTTGAAATCACAATGCCTTGGGCTCTGATGTCAGAGTTCCAGAAAAGTTTCTTCTCTACCTTCCTGTAATCTTACCTACATTTTTAATATGGCCTTGGGTTTCAAGCTGGGGTTTGGGTCAAGAGACCATGAGTCTTTTGTGAATCTTCATCCTGATTAATTTCTAAGATTAGACTTCTTGGATATCTGGAGCCAGGTTTCTCATTGTCAATGTTTGCTTTCCAGCTTAAATAAATTTCTGAAAACTCAAGTAAACAGGTTTGTTTACAGCCCTTCAGTACTGGGTCCAGTAGGTCAACCTGTGTGTCCACCTAACCTTGATAGCACTGTGATAAGACTTTTTCTTGACTGCATTGATCCTACTTTATTTACTCCATTCCTTAATGACCACCTAAAGGCTTACATTCCACTGGGACAAGTCCCTAGACTATTGCCTTTATATTCTCCCATTCTCTTGTGGATCACTGTAATTTTCTTAGAATATGCAAGACTCAAAAGAGGGAGCTGAGACAACAAATTTGGTACAGAGTTTCTGACTACTGCTTGACTTCTCAGCAGTAAGTTTACATAAGGTGCCCATGTGAAAAAAGTTTCCTTGATGATAAAATCTGCCATTACCTGAGTAAGGGACTTATTAAATGAACAAATATATCTATCATCATAAATCCAAACCACTGTGGCTTGCATACACATCATACCAGTCATTTAATATGGGGAATTCTACAGTTAACAAACTTTACGGTGGCTCTTATCAGTCTACCAGACTAACTGTCTCTTTTGTATTAGCTTGCTGTGTATTTGCATGATACATGGCCATCTCTGGTTGTTCAATTGTTATCTGTGAGTTCTGCATCAACCTCAAGTGTGCCTGTATCTCATAGCATTAAAAGTCAAGGACATCACTCCTGAGTTACGTGTATCCATTCAGTTATTTATTCATTTAAACAAATGTTCTCCAGAAAACTGATGATATTGATTCACAAATGAGATAAATTCCTCCCTTCATTCTGGTAGTTTCTTAGTTTTGCACCACCCTCCTTGCCACCAGGATTGCCTTCTTGGTGATGAGAGGTCATAGAAGTGGTATCTGTTCTTCTAGAATAACTTCCCTTTAGTTGGCAACCTTGAGGTTAGTAGCTATGCCTAGGACTGGCCAAAATTCAAGCTTAGTGAAGATCCAGATTCTTCTTTCACATTTTCCTTTACTTAGTTTTAGCTATTACTGATAAAATCAATCAAGGGATTATATATTTAACTTCTTTTCTCATTATTTTTCATTTCATTAACAAATTTTTAGTTTTAGTTCCTGAGAAAACACTTAAAGATGTTCAAGTTGGTTTTAGAAAAGGCAGAGGAACCAAAGATCAAATTGCCAACATCCGCTGGATCATCAAAAGAGCAGAAGAGTTCCAGAAAGAGTCTATTTCTGTTTTATTGACTATTTCAATGCTTTGCCTGTGTGGATCACAATAAACTCTGGAAAATTTTGAAAGAGATGGCAATACCAGATCATCTGACCTGCCTCTTGAGAAATCTGTATACAGGTCAGGAAGCAACAGTTAGAACTGGGCAAGGAATAAGAAACTGGTTCTAAATAGGAAAAGGAGTACATCAAGGCTGTATATTGTCACCCTGCTGATTTAACTTATATACAGAATACATCATGAGAAACGCTGGGCTGGATGAAGCACAAGCTAGAATCAAGATTTCTGGGAGAAATAGCAGTCACCTCAGATATGCAGATGACACCACCCTTACGGCAGAAAGTGAAGAAGAACTAAAGAACCTCTTGATGAAAATGAAAGAGGAGAGTGAAAATGTTGGCTTAAAGCTCAACATTCAGAAAACTAAGATCATGGCATCTGGTCCCATCACTTCATGACAATTAGATGGGGAAGCCGTGGAAACAGTGACAGACTTTACGTTGTGTGTGTGTGTGTGTGTGTGTAGGGGGGGTGCTCCAAAAATCACTGCAGATAGTGACTGAAGCCATGAAATTAAAGGATGCTTACTCCTTGGAAGAAAAGTTATGACTAACCTAGAGAGCATATTAAGAAGCAAAGACATTACTTTGCCAACAAAGGTCCATCTAATCAAGGCTATAGTTTTTCCAGTAGTCATGTATGGATGTGAGAGTTGGATTATAAAGAAAATTGAGCACTAAAGAACTGATGATTTTGAACTGTGGTATTGGAGAAGACTCTTGAGAGTCCATTGGACTGCGAGGAGATACAACCAGTCCATCCTAAAGGAAATCAGTGCTGAATATTCATTGATGTTGAAGCTGAAACTCCAATACTTTGGCCACCTCATGTGAAAAGCTGACTCGTTGGAAAAGACCCTGATGCTGGGAAAGATTGAAGGTGGGAGGAGAAGGGAACAACAGAGGATGAGATTGTTTGATGGCATCACCGACTCAATGGACTTGAGTTTAAGTAAACTCCTGGAGTTGGTGATGGACAGGGAGGCCTGGCATGCTGCAGTCCGTGGGGTCACAAAGAGTCGGACATGACTGAGTGACTAAACTGAGCTGAAACACAAAATTGAATCTACTGTTTCTAAGCCTCAATGGTATATATTGTCTTTAGTCATTGGTCACAATGTATTATTGTCATTTACCATGTGTGACTTAGTAGCCATTCATGCATCTAAAGTTTGTCATCCTCTGTTCTGTTGTCATTTTTTATTCTTTCAAAAATTTTTTCACAAAATTTCAGTGAGTCAGAGTCCTTTGTGTGGATGACTAACTAACATCAACTTAAGAAATTGGTTCCCAAGACAACACTCAGACTGTGATTCACTGGAAGGACTAACTGGGCTCAGAAAACTAGCATATCTCAGTGTAATGTATCACAGTGAAAAGAAATATTAAAATCAGAAGGTGAATGGGGCAAAGTCCAGGAGGAAACCAAGTGCAATTGTTTTCTCCAATGAAGTCAGATGGATGTGTGTAATTATCCCAGTAACAATGTATGATAACATGTGTGTGGTGTTTTTCACCAGAAATGCTTGTCTGAACCTTGGTGTGCAGGAATATTTTTGAGGGTCATGACAACCACATGACTAACTGTGACTACTCAAATTCCAGTCCCTCAAGGCGAAATAAGGTATTCACATTGGTATAATTCACACTGTTAGCATAAATCTAATCAAACTGATAACTATGCAGTCCACAGTCTTCACATAAAAAAGAAAGAAAGAAAAAACCTATCTGGTAGAATATTCCAAAGGCTTAGAAAAATTCTCTTCCAAGATCAGACTGAGGGCCAATCCTGAAGGCAGGTATTTCTGGGAAATATTCTTGTTTGCAGAATTAGCACTTTCTTGCACATTCTCTAACTTATTTTATAAATCGCTTATCATCTTCATACAAAAAACAGGACTTGCAGAAATATAAAATCAAAGAAAATTAGAGATATTTTCTTAGAGATACAGAGATAAAATCAAACAAATTTTTCTCATAAAACTGAAAGTAGAAGATCATGTCATCTACAAACAGTGAGAGCTTTACTTCTTTTCCAATTTGGATTCCTTTTATTTCTTTTGCTGCTCTGATTGCTGTGGCCAAAACTTCTAAACCTATGTTGAATAGTAGTGGTAAAAGTAAGCATCCTTGTCTTGTTCCTGACTTTAGGGGGAATGCTTTTAGTTTTTCGCCATTTAGGATAATATTTGCTGTGGGTTTGTCATACATAGCTTTTATTATGTTGATGTATGTTCCTTCTATTCCTGTTTTCTGGAGAATTTTTATTATAAATGGATGTTGAATTCTGTCAAAGGCTTTCTCTGCATTTATTGAAGTAATCATATGGCCTTGGACTTCCCTGGTGGCTCAGAGGGTAAAGCCTCTGTCTACAATGAGGGAGATATGGGTTCGATCCCTGGGTCGGGAAGATGCCCTGGAGAAGGAAATGGCAATCCACTCCAGGACTATTGCCTGGAAAATCCCATGGACAGAGAAGCCTGGTAGGCTACAGTCCATGGGGTTGCAATGAGTTGGACACGACTGAGCGACTTCATATGCCTTTATTTTTCAATTTGTTAATGTGGTGAATTACACTGATTGATTTGCAGATATTGAAGAATCCTTGCATCCCTGGGATAAAGCCCACTTGGTCATGATGTATGATCTTTTTAATGTGTTGTTGGATTCTGATTGCTAGAATTTTGTCAAGGATTTTTGTATCTATGTTCATCAGTGATATTGGCCTGTAGTTTTCTTTTGTGGCAGTTTTATCACGTTTTGGTATTAGGGTGACAGTGGCCTCATAGAATGAGTTTGGAAGTTTACCTCCCTCTGCAGTTGTCTGGAAGAGTTTGAGTAGGATAGGTGTTAGCTCTTCTCTAAATTTTTGGTAGAATTCAGCTGTGAAACTGTCTGGACCTGGGCTTTTGTTTGTTGGAAGATTTCTGATTACATTTTCAATTTCTGTGCTTGTGATGGGTCTGTTAAGATTTTCTGTTTCTTGCTGGTTCAATTTTGGAAAGTTATATTTTTCTAATAATTTGTCCATTTCTTGCACGTTGTCCATTTTATTGGCATATAATTGCCGATAATAGTCTCTTATGATCCTTTGTATTTCTGTGTTGTCTCTTGTGATCTCTTGATTTTCATTTTTAATTTTATTGATTTGATTTTTTCCCCTTTGTTTCTTGATGAGTTTGGCTAATGGTTTGTCAATTTTATCTATCCTTTCAAAGAACCAGCTTTTGGCATTGTTGATTTTTGTTATGGTCTCTTTTGTTTCTATTGCAGTTATTTCTGCCATAATTTTTAAGATTTCTTTCCCTCTATTAACTCTGAGGTGCTTCATTTCTTCCTTTTCTAGTTTCTTTAGGTGTAGAGTTAAGTTATTTATTTGACTTTATTCTTGTTTCTTGAGGTATGCCTGTATTGCTATGAACTTTCTGCTTAGCACTGCTTTTACACTGTCCCACAGGTTTTGGGTTGTTGCGCTTTCATTTTCATTCATTTCTATGCATATTTTGATTTCCTCTGTGATTTGTTGGTTATTTAGCAGCGTGTTGTTCAGCTTCCATATGTTCAAATTTTATATAGTTTTTCTCTTGTAATTGAGATCTAATCTACTGCATTGTGGTCAGAAAAGATGCTTGGAATGATTTCAATTTTTTTGAACTTACCAAGGCTAGATTTATGGCCCAAGATGTGATCTATCCTGGAGAAGGTTCCATGTGCACTTGAGAAAAAGGTGAAATTCATTGTTTGGGGATGAAATTTCCTATAGATATCAATGAGGTCTAACTGGTCTATTGTATCATTTAAAGTTTGTGGTTCCTTTTTAATTATTTGTTTAGTTGATCTATCCATAGGTGTGAGTGGGGTATTAAAGTCTCCCACTATTATTGTGTCATTGTTAATTTCCCCTTTCATACTTGTTAACATTTGTCTTATATATTGTGGTGCTCCTATGTTGGGCACATATGTATTTATAATTGTTGTATCTTCTTTTTGGATTGATTCTTTGATCATTATGCATTGTCCTTCTTTGTCTCTTTTCACAGCCTTTGTTTTAAAGTCTATTTTTTCTGACATGAGTATTACTATTCCTGCTTTGTTTTGGTCTCTATTGCATGGAATATCCTTTTCCCTCCCTTCACTTTCAGTCTGTATGTGTCCCCTGTTTTGAGGTGGGTCTCTTGTAGACAACATATATAGGGGTCTTGTTTTTGTATCCATTCATCCAGTCTTTGTCTTTTGGTTGGGGCATTTAACCCATTGAAGACTCCACCAGAAAATTACTAGAGCTAATCAATGAATATAGTAAAGTTGCAGGATAGAAAATCAACACACAGAAATGCCTTGCATTCCTATACACTAATAATGAGAAAATAGAAAACGAAATTAAGGAAACAATTACATTCACCATTGCAACGAAAAGCATAAAATACTTAGGAATATATCTACCTAAAGAAACTAACGACCTATATATAGAAAACTATAAAGCACTGGTGAAAGAAATCAAAGAAGACACTAACAGGTGGAGAAATATACCATGTTCATGGATCAGAAGAATCAGTATAGTGAAAATAAAAATACTACCCAAAGCAATCTACAGATTCAATGCAATTCCTATCAAGCTACCAACGGTATTTTTCACAGAGCTAGAACAAATAATTTCACAATTTGTATGGAAATACAAAAATCCTCGAATAGCCAAAGCAATATTGAGAAAGAAGAATGGAACTGGAAGAATCAACCTGCATGACTTCAGGCTGTACTACAAAACCACAGTCATCAAGAGAGTATGGTACCAGCACAAAGATAGAAATATGGATCAATGGAACAAAATAGAAATTCCAGAGATAAATCCACACACCTATGGACACCTTATCTTCGAAAAAGAAGGCAAGAATATACAATGGATTAGACAATCTCTTTAAAAAGTGGTGCTGGGAAAACCTGTCAACCACTTGTAAAAGAATGAAACTAGAACACTTTCTGACACCATATACAAAGATAAACTCAAAATAAATTAAAGATCTAAACGTAAGAACAAAACTATAAAACTCCTAGAGGAGAACATAGACAAAACTCTCTCTGACATGAATTACAGTAGGATCCTCTATGACCCCCTTCCCAGAATATTGGAAATAAAAGCAAAAATAAACAAATGGGACCTAATTAAACTTAAAAGCTTCTGCACAACAAAGGAAACTATAAGCAAGGTGAAAAGACAGTCTTCTGAATGGGAGAAAATAATAGCAGCTGAAGCAACTGACAAAGAATTAATCACAAAAATATTCAAGCAATTCATGCAGCTCAATTCCAGGAAAATAAATGACCCAATCAAAAAATGAGCCAAAAAACTAAATAGAAATTTCACCAAAGAAGACATACAGATGGCTAACAAACACACAAAAAAATGCTCTACGTCACTCATTATCAGAGAAATGCAAATCAAGTTTCACGCCAGTCACAATGGCTGTGATCCAAAAGTCTACAAACAATAAATGCTGGAGAAGATGTGGAGAAAAGGAAACCCTCTTACACTGTTGGTGGGAATGCAAACTAGTACAGCCACCAAGGAGAACAGTTTGGAGATTCCTTTAAAAATTGGAAATAGAACTGCCTTATGACTTAGCAATCCCACTGCTGGGCATACAAACTGAGGAAACCAGAATTGAAAGAGACACATATTCGTAATATTCATCACAGCACTGTTTATAATAGCCAGGATATGGAAGCAACCTAGATGTCCATCAGCAAATAAATGGATAAGAATATTGTGGTACGTATATACAATGGAGTATTGCTCAGCCATTAAAATAATACCTTTGAATCAGTTCTAATGAGGTGGATGAAACTGGAGCCTATTATACAGAGCGAAGTAAGCCAGAAAGAAAAACACCAATACAGTATACTGACACATATATATGGAATTTAGAAAGATGGTAATGATAATCCTGTATGCAAGACAGCAAAAGAGACATGGATGTATAGAACAGAGTTTTGGCCTCTGAGGGAGAGGGAGGGAGTGGGATGATTTGGGCGAATGGCATTGAAATATGTGTACTATCATGTAAGTAATGAATCACCCGCCAGTCTAAGTTTGATACAGGAGACAGGATGCTTGGGGCTGGTACACTGTGATGACCCAGAGAGATGACATGGGGAGAGAGGTGGAAGAGGGTATTCAGGATTGGGAACTCATGTACACCCGTGGCAGATTCATGTCAATGTATGGCAAAACCAATACTGTATTGTAAAGTAAAATAATAAAAAAAATAAACCGTTGCTAATAAAAAAGTAAAGAAATCTGTGGTACATATACACAATAAAATATTGCTCAGCCATTAAAATAATATATTTGAATCAGTTCTAATGAGGTGGATGAAATTGGAGCTTATTATACAGAGTGAAGTAAGCCAGAAAGAAAAGCACCAATACAGTATACTGACACATATATATGGAATTTAGAAAGATGGTAATGATAACCTTGTATGCAAGACAGAAAAACAGACAGATGTATAGAATACTCTGTTGGACTCTGTGGGGGAGGTAGGTGGGATGATTTGGGAGAATGGATTTGGAACATCTCTAATATCATATATAAAACAAATTGCCAGTCCAGGTTCAATGCATGATACTGGATACTTGGGGCTGGTGTACTGAGATGACCCAGAGGGATAGTACAAGGAGGGAGGTGGGAGGGAGTTTCAGGATGGGGAACACGTGTGTATACCTGTGGGGGATTAATGTTGATGTATGGCAAAACCAATACAATATTGTAAAGTAATTAACCTCCAATTACAATAAATAAATTTATATTGAAAAAAGCTGGAAGTAGAAAGGTTTAACAACATATTAGTAAATTGAATCCAGAAATATTAAAATGTCTAATGCATAAGAACCAATTAGGATTTATCCCTTAAATGTAAGCTTAATTGCACATATAAACATCAAATTATGTAATTTTCAAATTATGTAATTTATTATATTCATTTTGTAAATTAAAAAAATCATAAAATCATCTCAGTTGATGCAGAAAGTTCATATGACAAAATCATTTTGATATAACAGTAATATAGGAATTGACTAGAGCTTCCTTGATCTACTAAAAACACATTTTTT
>SJYC01041713.1:0-15502 GCA_006408675.1 Madoqua kirkii | reverse complement strand
AAGAGCAGAGGATGTCCTGGAGGGCAGAAGGGTCAGCTGGAGGGTAAGAGGGCCCTGGAGGGCAGAAAGGGACCCAGAGGAAAGAAGATCCGGGCCCCAGGCCTCAGAAGACTCCCTGTGGCCAAGTGAAAAGGGAACCCCATGAGACTTCCCTGATGAAACCTACAGTCTCCTCAGAAGCCTGTCCTCCTCCCAGTAGACATGCTGCTCCAAGCATCCCAGATAGCCAAACCACTGGTGGTGCCCAAAAGATTCCCAGCACCCAAACTGCTTCCCCACCCCTAGCTACCTTCAGTCACTGGTCATCTTTCCTAGACCATCCCCCACTCCCCTCAACCCAGTACTTGGTTGCCCCCAGGGCTTGTCCTGTCTGCCTATGCACAGGAGGTCCCCCAATAGTGCCAGATAGGTAACAGGCATGGGGAGACACAGACTCTGTGCCTTCCCTCACCGTTATCTTGTCTCCGTCCCCTAATTTGTAAATTTGTAGCAGCACCAGCAGTAGTATTTCACATTCATGTCTTTGGGCACCTGAAGGGCCCTAGGACTGCACACTTTCCCCAACCACTGGCCTGGGAAATGTATATGACAGTTCAGTTCAGTTCAGTCACTCAGTCGTGTCTGACTCTTTGCGACCCCATGAATCACATCATGCCAAGCCTCCCTGTCCATCACCAATTCCTGGAGTTCACTCAAACTCACGTCCATCGAGTTGGTGATGCCATCCAGCCATCTCATCCTGTCGTCCCCTTTTCCTCCTGCCTCTAATCCCTCCCAGCATCCAAGTCTTTTCCAATGAGTCAACTCTTCATATGACGTGGCCAAAGTACTGGAGTTTCAGCTTTAGCATCATTCCTTCCCAAGTACACCAGGGTTGATCTCCTTTAGAATGGACTGGTTGGATCTCCTTGCATTGCTGTAAATTAAATGCTTTCTGAAGAAATAAATCTCCTTCATGACTGTTAAAAAAAAAAAACTTCAATGTATAGTACAGCTTCTCATCAAATGAGTAGGAAATTATGTCCTAAAACTAATAGAAGGCATCTAAGACAAGCCCACAGCTAAAGTCATAATTAATGATAAAAGATTGAGTGCTTTCTTCCTAATTTTAGAAAGAAGACAAGGAGGACCACTTCTACCTTTTCCATTCAATATTATACTGGAGACTCTAGCCAGTGCAATATGGTCAGACAATATGGTCAAAGCAAGAAATTAAGCTATTGTAATGCATATGGTCAAATATTCTCTGTCACCCTCTCACCCTCATTTCATCCCATCCTTTCATTCCTTCACTGTATCTGCTAGTCTGTACTCTATGTCTGTGCCTCTATTCCTCGCTTGCTAATAGGTTAATCAGTATCATTTCTTTAGATTACAAAACATGTACATTAATATTTACTATTTGTTTTTATATTTCTGACTTAATTTATTCTGTATAACAGGCTCCTTTCTCTTGGTATTATTTGTTCACTCCAAGAGTCTTTTCCCCCAGTCCTGTATAAGTTCTGTAATCAAATGCCACTGGCCTCAAAACAAACAAACAAACAAACAAAAAAACAAAAAACAAACAAACAAACAAAAAACACAGGGGTACTCAGTCTCTTTGTCAGATCCCCAGATTGGGAAATCTGTTGGGGGTCCTACTTTTTTAAAGTGCAAGAATTTGTTTGGTATGATTGTTCTGAAGTTTGTCTGCTCAGTGGCTCTGTGGTGGGGTGAATGGTGACTTCTTCCAGGAGGGCTTATGCCACACACTGTGTGACCCAGGTCTGCTGTACCCAAGAGCCCCTGACTCTGTGGCAGGCCACTTCTGACCAATACCTTGCAGGAGACACTCAAAGGCAAGTCTAACTTGGTCTCTGTGAGATCTTTGGGTCCAGGTGTCCACAAGGTTTTGTTTGAGCCCCCCGAGTGTCTTTGGAAGGTATAGAGTTTGGTTCTAAACTTGATTTCACCCCTCCTACCATCTTGCTTCTCCTTTGCCCTTGGACATGAGGATTTTTTTTGGGGGGGGGGTGGGTCTGGGATCCAAAATTCTCTCCATGGTTCAGCAACGAATTGCAATTTTGGAGTTCTCACAAGGGAAAATGAGCACATGTCCTTCTACTCCACTATTTCACACTCAACAAAAGAGTAAAAAATGAAGTACTTAGGTGCTAACTCAAAAATGACAGAAAAATCTCTGTTCGTTTACAAAAAAAAATAAAATTCAGTATCACAGTAATCCAAGTCTATGTCCCAACCAGTAACTCTGAAGAAGCTGAAGTTGAAAGTTTCCATGAAGACCTACAAGACCTTCTAGAACTAACAACCAAAAAAGATGTCCTTTTCATCATAGGCTATCGGAATTCAAAAGTAGGAAGTCAAGAGATATTTAGAGTAACAGGTGCATTTGGCCTTGGAGTACCAAATGGAGCAGAGCAAAAGCTAACAGACTTTTGCCAAGAGAATACACTGGTCATAGCAAACACCCTCCTCCAATAACACAAGAGATGACTCTACACAAGCAGATCACCAGATGATCAATAACAAAATCAGATTGATTATATTCTTTGCAGGCAAGGATGGAGAAACTCTTTACAGTCAGCAAAAACAAGACCGGGAGCTGACTGTGGCTCAGATCATGAACTTATTGCAAAATTCAGACTTAAATTGAAAAAATATAGCGAAAATCAACTAGACCATTCAGGCATGACTTAAATCAAATCCGTTACAATTGTTCAGTGGAAATGACAAATAGATTCAAGGGGTTAGATCTGATAGACAAAGTGCCTGAATAACTAAGGTATTTAGGCACTTAGACTGAGGTTCATGACATTGTACAGGAGACAGTGATCAATAAAAAAAATGCAAAAAGGCAAAATGGTTGTTGGAGGAGGCCTTACAATAAATTGAGAAAAGAAGGGAAGCTAAAGGCAAAAGAGAGAAATATGTATGTGTATACACACACACACACACACACACACACACATATATATATACACACATATATATATATATACACACATACCCATTTGAATGCAGAGTTCCAAAGAATAGCAATGAGATATAAGATAGACTTTCTCAGTGATCAGTACAAAGAAATAGATGAAAACTAAAGAATGGGAAAGACTGGAAATCTCTCCTAGAAAATTAGAGATACTAAAACCACTGCAGATTGTGATTGCAGCCATGAAGTTAAAAGACGCTTACTCCTTGGAAAGAAAGTTACGACCAACCTAGATAACATATTCAAAAGCAGAGATATTACTTTGTCAACAAACGTCCGTCTAGTCAAGGCTATGGTTTTTCCAGTAGTCATGTACGAATATGAGAGTTGGACTGTGAAGAAAGGTGAGCACCAAAGAACTGATGCTTTTGAACTGTGATGTTGGAGAAGGCTCTTGAGAGTCCCTTGGACTGCAAGGAAATTCAACCAGTCTATTCTAAAAGTGATCAATCCTGGGTGTTCATTGAAAAGACTGATGCTAAAGCTGAAACTCCAGTGCTTTGGCTACCTCATGCAAGGAGTTGACTCATTGGAAAAACTATGATGCTGGGAGGGATTGAGGGTAGTAAGAGAAGGGGACGACAAAGGATGAGATGGCTGGATGACATTATCAACTCAATGGACATGGTTTTGAGTGAACTCTGGGAGTTGGCAATGGACAGGGAGACCTGGTGTGCTGAAATTCATGGGGTTGCAAAGAGTTGGACAAGACTGAGCCACTGAACTGAAGTGAAGTGAATATTTCATTCAAAGACAGGCACAATAAAGACAGAAACAGTGGGTACCTAACATAAGCAGAAGACAGTAAGAAGAGATGGTGAGAATACACAGAACTCTGCAAAAAAGATCTTCATGATCTAGATAACCATGATGGTGTCATCACTCACCTAGAGCCAGACATCCTGGATTGTGAAATCAAGTGGGCCTTAGGAAGGATCAATATGAAGAAAGCTAGAAGAGGTGATGGGATTCCAGTTGAGCTATCTCAAATCCTAAAAGACAATGCCGTGAATGTGCTGCACTCAATATGCCAGCAAATTTGGAAAGATCATCAGTGGACACAGGACTGGAAAAGTTCAGTTTTCATTCCAATCCCTAAGAAAGGCAATGTCAAAGAGTGTTCAAACTACCACATAATTGTGCCTATCTCACACACTAGCAAAGCAATGCTCAAAATTCTCCAAGGCAGGTTTTAATAGTATGAGAATCGAGATTTTCTAGATGTTCAAACTGGATTGAGAAAAGGCAGAGGAACAAGAGATCAAATTGCCAACATCTGTTGGATTATCAAAAAAGCAAGAGAGTTCCAGAAAAGTATCTACTTGTGCTTTATTGACTATGCCAAAGCCTTTGACTGTGTGGATCACAACAAACTGGTAAATTCTGAAAGAGATGGAATACTAGACCACCTTACTCAAATTGGAACCATTGGAAAACACCTTGATGCTAGGAAAGATAAAAGGTAGGAGGAGAATGGGATGACAGAGGATGGGATGGTAGGATGGAATTACCAGTTTTATGGACATGAGTTTGCACAAGCTCCAGGAGTTGGTGATGGACAAGGAAGCTATCGTCCTGCAGTCCTTGGGATTGGAAAGAGTCAGACACGACTGAGCAACTGAACTGATGGATGAATTATATCATGCAATTTGCCTAAAGCAAGAATTTTCCTTCCCTTTTTCCAGTCGGGATTCCTTTTATTTATTTTCCTTCTCTGATTGCTGTGGATAAAACTTCTGCAGCTATGTTGGATACTAGTGGTAAGAAGGGGGACCCTTGTCTTATTCCTGATCTTAGAGGAAACACCTTCAGTTTTTCACCACTGAAAATAATGTTTCCTATGAGTTTGTCATATATGGCTTTAATTATGTTGAAGAAGGTTCATTCCATGCTCATTTTCTAAAAAGTTATTTATGTTTTTAATCATAAGTAGATGTTTATTTTGTTAAAGTTTTTTCTGCATCTATTGAGGTTATCATACAATTTTTATCTTTTGATTTGCTGATGTGTATCACTTTGTTAAATTTGTGTATAATAAAGAGTCTTTGCATCCCTGGGATGAATTGGAGTTGATCATGATATATGATCTTTATAATGTGTTGTTAGATTCTGTTTGCTAGTATTTTGTTTAGGACTTTTGCATCTCTATCAGTGATATTGGCCTGTAGTTTTCTGTCTTTCTTTTCCAATATATTTTTTTCTGGATTTTGTATCAATGTAATGGTGTACTCATAGAATGGGTTTGGTAGCATTCCTCCTTCTGCAAATTTCTGGAAGAGCTTGAGCAGGTAGGTGTTAGCTCTTCTAAAGGCATTTGAGAGAATCATATGTGAAGATACCTGATCTTGGACTTTTGTGGGTTTTTTTTGTGAGAATTTTTAATCACAGTTTCAATTTCATTGGTTGTGTTTTGTCTGTTTATATACTCTATTTCTTCTAGAATAAGTCATGAAATGTTATACTTATCTAAGAATTTGTCCATTTCTTCCAGGTTGTCCACATGACTGGCATATCATTGCTTGGAATAGTCTCTTATGATCCTTTGTATTTCTGCATTGTCTGTTGCAATCTTTCCTTTTTCATCTATTGTGATTTGAGTTTTTTGCTCTTTTTTTGTTGAGTCTGACTAATGTTTTGTCAATTTTGTTTATCATCTCAAAAAACCAACTTTTATTAATCTTTCTTATTATTTCTTTTGTTTCTTTATCATTTGTCTCTGCATTATTTTTTTTTCTTCTACTAAGTGTGAGAATTTTCTGGTCTTTTTTCTGGTTGCTTTAGGTATAAGATTGCGTTGCCTATTTGATGTTTTTCTTATTTCTTAAGGTAGGCTTTTATTGCTATAAACCTCCCTCATAGAACTACTTTTACTACATCCCTTAGATTTTGGAGTAAATTCATTTTCTAACTGAGGAAACAGACAGGTTACATCATGTTCCCAAGATCACAAAATGATTAAATGGGTGGGTTTTTTTTTTTGACGCTGATAAGAATGTAACATTTCCCTCCATCCCCAAGAGAAACCCTGTATTGAGGGGATCTGAAGGATGATGTACTAGAAGGACAACCACTCATCTTCTCCCATAAGAATACCAAAATTGCAACTAGCTCTTGAACAAGTATTGACAAGAAGATGTTGGAACTCATCAAAAAAAGATACTCCA
Source organism: Madoqua kirkii (assembly GCA_006408675.1). Classification (NCBI taxonomy): domain Eukaryota; kingdom Metazoa; phylum Chordata; class Mammalia; order Artiodactyla; family Bovidae; genus Madoqua; species Madoqua kirkii. The sequence continues at coordinate 9,349 of SJYC01041713.1, read as the reverse complement.
CATCCCAGGACACAGGAGAAGCCACAACAAAATGATAAGAGGGGCACAGTCACAGTAAAATCGATTGTTGTGCTCGTCAAAGTGGGCAACCCAAAAACTGGAGAAAAATAATACCAAATAAGTTATTACACAGTTGTGAGGTTCTAAGCCCCATATCAGAATTCCCAACAAGGGGATCTGTCAAAGGGACTGAGAATGCCCAGGGAATCCGACTTCAAAAGACAGTGGGATTTGATAACAGAACTTCCACAGGACTAGAGGAAACAAAGACTCTTGGAAGGCACAAACAAAATCTTTTTCAAACAAGGACCCAGGGGAAAGAGGTAGTGACCCCAAGAGAGATTGAACCATATTTGCCTGTGCACGTGTGAAGGTCTTTTATGGAGGCATGTGTTGGCAGTGGCCTGTCCCAGGGAGAGGGGTGCTAGCAGCAGCAGTCCTGAGAGGTGTGTCTTGATGTACATACATTTTGGAGTTCACAAATAGCTCTACCATAGAGTTTACAGACTCCAGGACTTGGTCAACTCAGGCCAAACCACCCACAGGGAGGGAGAACAGCCCCAGGCATCAGTAAACAATTGTATTAAAGATTTACAGAGAATAACTCTGTCCACCAGTGAAAGACCCAGATTTCCTCACAGGCAGTCCCTCCCTTCAGGAAGCTTGCACAAGCATCTTATTCTCATCTGTCAGAGGACAGAAGAAGTAAGAAATATAATTTCACACCTCCATAATGAAAATCCAAATCACAGAAATCAGCCATAGGTGTACACCATCTCCCAATGCCGAAGCCCCCTCCCGCCTCCCACCCCACACCATCTCCCCAGATGTCAATGTATGGCAAAAACCAATACAGTATTGTAAAATAGAATAAAGTATTAAATTAAAAAATAAAATAAAATAAAAAACCACAGAAATCTAACCAAAATGATCACATGGATAACAGCCTTGTGCAACTCAATGAAGCTATTAGCCATGCCATACAGGGTACCGCAAGATGGACAGGTCATGGTGGAGAGTTCTGACAAAGGGTGATCCACTGGAGAAGGGAATGGCAAATCACTTCAGCATTTTTGCCTTGAGAACCCCATGGACAGTATGAAAATGCTAAAATATATGACACTAGAAGATGAGTGCCCTCATGTCAGCAGGTAGCCCATATACTACTGGGGAAGATGGTATAAATAGCTCCAGAAAGAAGAAGAGGCTGGGCCATGGTGGAAACAATTGATGGTAGTGGATGTACCTGGTGGTGAAATTAAAGTCTGGTATTGTAAAAAGCAATATTACATAAAACTCTGGAATGATATATTCATGAATCAAGGTAAATTGGACGTGGTCAAGCAGGAGATGGCAAGAGTAAACAGTGACATTTTAGGGATCAATGAACTAAAATGGGTGGAGATGGGTGAATTTGATTTGGATGATCATTATATCTACTACTGTGAGCAAAAATCCCTTAAAAGAATTGGAGTACTCCTCATAGTCAACAGAAGAATTTGAAATGCAGTACCTGAGTGCAATATAAGAAACAACAGCATGATCTCAGTTCATTTACAAGGCAAACCATTAAATATCACAGTAATCCAAGTCTATGCCTCAACCACTAATGCCCCAAAAGGTGAAACTGAATGGTTCTATGAAGACCTATAAGGCCTTCTAGAACTGACACCAAAAAAGTGTGCTTTTCATCATAGGGAATTGGAATGCAAAAGTAGGAAGTCGAAAGATTCCCGGAGTAACAGGTAAACTTGGCTTTGGTGTACAAAATAAAGCAGGGCAAATGCTAACAGAGTTTTGCCAAGAAGATACACTGGGTCATAGTGAATACTCTCTTATAACAACACAAGACATGACCCTATGCTGACATCACCAGATGGTCAGTAACAAAATCAGATTGATTATATTGTTTGCAGTCAAAGAAGGAGAAGCTCTATACAGTCAACAAACCAAGAGATGGGGCTGACTCTGGTTCAAATCATGAGCTTCTTATTGCAAAATTCAGGCTTTAATTGTAGAAAGTAGGATAAAACAATAGACCATTCAGTTATAATGATCTAGATTAAATCTCCTATGATTTTACAGTGGAGGTGACAAATAGATTAAGGGAGTAGATCTGGTCAACAAACTGTCTGAAAAACTATGGATAAAGGTTTACAACACTTTTCAGGAGGTAGTGACCAAACCATTCCAAAGAAAAAGAAATTCAGAAAGGTAAAATGTTTGTTTGAGGAGGCCTTAAAAATACCTGAGAGAAGAAGAGAAGTGAAAGGCAAAGGAGAAAGAAAAATATGTACCCAACTGCAGAGTTCCAGAGAATAGAAATATGAAATAAGAAAATCTTCTTAAGTGAACAACACACAAAAAATAGATGAAGACAATAGAATGGGAAAGACTAGAGATCTCTTCAAGAAAATTTAGACTACCAAGAAAACGTTTCATGCAATGATTGGCACAATAAAGGACAGAAATTGCAAATAGCTAACAATCAGAAGAGAATAAGAAGTGAAAAGAATACACAGAAGTGTACAAAAAGAAGTCTTAATGACACAGATAACCATGATGGTGTGGTCATTCACCTAGAACTAGACACCCTAGAGTGGTGTCTTAGCAAGCATTACTGCCTTAGGCCTTAGGAAGTGGGCCTTAGGCAGAATTACTACAAACAAAGCTAGTGAGGTGATGGAATTCCAGGTGAGCTATTGAAAATCCTAAAATATGATCCTGTTAAAATGCTGCCCTCAAAATGCCAGCAAATTTGGAAGACTCAGCAGTGACCACAAAACTAGAAAAGTCAATTTTCATTACAATCCCAAAGAATGTCAATACCAATGAATATTCAAACTACCATAAAATTGTGCTAATTTCACATTCTAGAAAGCTTATCTCAAAATACTTCAAGCTGAAAACTTTCGGATGTGCATCCTGGGGTTCAAAAAACAAATCAAACGTGTATTATCATATGTGAAGTGAATCATCAGTCCAGGTTCAATGCATGAGACAGGGTGCTCAGGGCTGGTGCACTGAGATGACCTAGAGGGATGGGATGGGAAGGGAAGGGGGGGGGGTTCAGAATGAGGAACACATGTACACCCATGGTGGATTCATGTCAATGTATGGCAAAACCAATACAATATTGTAAAATAAATGGCCTCCAATTAAAATAAATAAATTTATATTTAATTATAATTATAAAATATATAAGTAAATTTATATTAAAAAATAACAAAGGAACCAGAGATCAAATTGTTAACATTGATTACCTCACAGGGAAAGCACAGGAGTTCCAGGAAAAACATCTACTTCTGCTTTGTTGGCTACATGAAAGTCTTTGACAGTGTGGGTCACAACAAATTGTGGAAAATTCTTAGACATGGGAGAACCAACCAGATTACCTTACCTGTCTCCTGAGAAACCTGAATGAAGGTCAGAAGCAACAATTAGGACCATAAATGAAACAACTGACTGGTTCAAAATTGGGAAATGAGAACAACATTGTATATTGTCACTTTGATTTTAAACAGCATATATGCAGAGTAATTCATATGAAATGCAAGACTGGATATATCATAAGCTGGAATCAACATTGCTGGCAGAAATATCCACAGCCTCAGATATGCAGATGATAACCATTCAAATGACAGAATGTGAAGAGGAATGAAAGAGCCTCTTGATGAAGGTGAAAGTGCAAGTTGCTCAGTTGTGTCAGACTCTTTGTAACCCCGTGGACTACAGTCCATGAAATTCTCCAGGTCAGAATACTGGAAGCCTTTTCATTCTCCAGAGGATCTTCCCAAACCAGGGATTGATCCCAGACCTCTTGTATTGCAGGTGGATTCTTTACCAGCTTAGCAACAAGGGAAGCCCAATAAGACTGAAGACTGGAGTGGGAAGCCTATACCTTCTCCAGTGGATCTTCCCAACCCAGGAATAGAACCAGGGTCTCCTGCACTGCAGGTGGGTTCTTACCAACTGAGCTATCAGGGAAGGTGAAGGTGAAAGAGGAGAGTGAAAAAGCTTAAAACTCAACATTAAAATGCCTAAGATAATGGCATCTGGTCCCATCACTTCATGGCAAATAAACAGGGAAAAAGTGAAAGCAGTGACAGGTTTTATCTATGGATAGTGACTGCAGCTATGAAATTAAAAGACACTTGATTCTTAGATAGAAAGTTGTGATAGTTCTAGACAATGTATTTAAACTCAGAGGCATCACTTCACTAACAAAGATCCATATAGTCAAAGCTATGTTTTTTTCCAGTAGTCATGTATGGATAAAACTGTTGGTCCATAAAGAAGTCTGAAGGCCCAAGAACTGATGCGTTTGAATTGTGGTCCTGGATAAGACCTTTGTGAATCCCTTGGACAGCAAGGAGATCAAACCATTCAATACTAAAGGAAATCAATCCTGAATATTCATTGGAAGGACTGATGCTGAGGCTGAAGCTCCAATACGTTGGCCACCTGATGCAAAGAGTGCACTTGTTGCAAAAGACACTAATAGCTGGGAAAAATTGAAGGTAAAAGGAGAAGCCAGTAGCAGAGAATGAGATGGTTAGATAGCATTACTATCTTGATGGCCGTGAATTTGAGAAAACTCCAGGTGACAGTAGAGGACAAAGGAGCCTGGTGTGCAATAGTCCATTGGATCACAAAGAGTCAGACACCACTTAGGAACTGAAGAACAATGACAACACAAAGTAATACATTGTATCTATTAAGTAAAATTAAAAAAGAATTTCTGCAACTCAAAAATAAAAAGACAAACAACCCCATTAAAAATATTAAAAAGATCTGAGTAGATACAGAATGTATACACAAGGCCAGTATGTACATGAAAACATGTTCAACATTATTCCGTTCAGTTCAGTTCAGTCACTAGTCGTGTCCGACACTTTGTGACCCCATGAATCTCAGCACACCAGGCCTCCCTGTCCATTATTAGTCATCAGAAATATATATATCAAAACCATAATGAAATACCACTTAACACTCATGAGCATGGCTGCAGTAAAACAAACAAACAAAACTAAACTAAATATTCATAATGGTAATTTGGAATCCTTGTAAATGGCTGATGGAAATGGAAAGTGGTGCTGCCACTTTGGAAGACAATCTGACAGTACCTAAAACTATTAAGCCTAAAGTTACCAAATGAACTAGCACCTCCACTTTTAGTATGTTATCCCCAAATTTTAAAACAGGTACTGAAACAAATACTTGCACACAAATGTTCATAGTGTCAGTATTTATAATAGCCAAAGGTGCAAACAACACAATGTACACCAACTGAGGAATGTTTTGTGATGTGGTAGGGTACAACCAACACTGGACTATCTTTCACCAGGGAAAAAAAGGAGAATTAATATGGATACATGCTACAACATGATTAAATCTTGAAACCATTATGCTAAGTAAAAAGTAGTAGACACAAAACTCAAGATGCAAAATAAATATTTGTAATACTCAGTTTATACGAAGTGAACAGAGGAATCAAATTCCTAGAGATAGAAGATAGATCAGTAATTGCCAGGATTTGCAATGGAGCCTGGAATAAGTAGTGACTGAGCAGATATATAGTTTCTTTGGGGGGTAAGGAAAATGTACTGGAATTAGACACTTGTGTTGGTTGCAAAGCTTTGTGAATCAAGTTGATTCTTGAACAGCGTGGCTTTGAGTTGTGCAGGTCCACTTAGAAAAAAATTGTTTTCAATGATAAATACAGCACAACTGTAAGATTCCCAGTTGGCTGAACACGCAGGTGTGGAAACTGCAGGAATAGAAGGTGTTTGTAAAGTTGTAGGCAGATTTTTTACAGCTGGGCAATTTGATGCCTCTAACTACCTCCCCAACCCCTGTGCACTCTTCAAGGGTCAACTGAATAATAAAAATCACTCAACTATCACTTTAAAGTGGTAAATTCTATGAAGTGTGAGTTACATTTCAATGAATAAGAGAGATTGATATGGCAAAGTAACAGAAATATTGATTGATAGCACAGAATATATAACTTAGAAAACAAAAACCCTCCTCAAAAGTATAACCCCTTGATTTTTGGCAAAGAAGTAAAATTAATTCAATGGACAAATGAAAGTCTTTTTAACAAATAGTCTAGAGAAATTGAACATTTGAAATGTAATGTTTAAACGCTTGAGATATAAAGAAACTACTTGTTTTCTATAGTGGTTGTACCAATATGAATTTTCATCATCAATGTGAATGATCCACTTTCTCTTCTAGTCAGCATTTGGTGTTATCTTTTTTTTGCTGGTTTTAAGCCATACTGATAGGTAGTTTATTTACATTTCAAATGTTCAAATAACATACTACTCAGACATTGTTCTCCTTGGAAATTATTCCAGAGAGACAGAAAATTATGCTTACATAAAATTTATTATGGCTATTTATAATATTTTATTTATAATTAGCCCCAAACCTGAAACAACACAGAAATCCTTCAGTTTGTTGTTCATCCTCTCAGTCATGTCCAACTCTTTGGGACCCCATGGACTGCAGCAGTTTCCTTGTCCTTCACCATTCCCAGAACTTGCTCAAACTCGTGTCCATTGAGTTGGCAATGCTATCCAACTATCTTGTCTTCTGTTATCCCCTTCTACTCCTTCTTTCTATCTTTCTCAGCATCATTTTCTAATGAGTTGGCTTTTCATATCAGGTGGCCAGAGTATTGGGGTAGCTTCAGAATCAGCCCTTCCAATGAGTGTTCAGAGTTGATTTCCTTTAGGATTGACTGGTTTGATCCCCTTGCTGACCAAGGGACTCCCAAGAGTCTTCTCAAATGTCACAGTTCAAAAGCATCACTTCTTCAGTGCTCAGTCTTCTTTATCATCCAACTTGCATATCCATGCATGACTACTGAAAAAACCATAGCTTTGACTAGATGGACATTTGTTGGCAAAGTAATGTCTCTGCTTTTTAACATGCTGTCTAGGTTTGCGGTAGCTTTTCTTCCAAAGAACAAGTATTTTAATTTCATGGCTGCAGTCACAATCCACAGTGATTTTGGAGCCCAAGAAAATCAAGTCTGTTACCGTTTCCATTTTTCACCCCATCTATTTGCCATGAAGTGATGGGATTGGATGCCACGATCTTAGTTTTTTGAATGTTGAGTTTTGAACCAGCTTTTCCACTCTCTTCTTGCACCTTCATCTAGAGACCCTTTAATTCTTCTTTGATTTCTGCCATAAAGTTGGTGTCAGCTGCATATCTGAGGTCACTGATATTTCTCCCATGAATCTTGATTCCAGCCTGTGTTTTATCCATGCCAGTATTTCGAATGATGCATTCTACATATAAGTTAAATAAGCTGACACAATCCACAGTGATTTTGGAGCCCAAGAAAATCAAGTCGTTACCGTTTCCATTTTTCACCCCATCTATTTGCCATGAAGTGATGGGATTGGATGCCACGATCTTAGTTTTTTGAATGTTGAGTTTTGAACCAGCTTTTCCACTCTCTTCTTGCACCTTCATCTAGAGACCCTTTAATTCTTCTTTGATTTCTGCCATAAAGTTGGTGTCAGCTGCATATCTGAGGTCACTGATATTTCTCCCATGAATCTTGATTCCAGCCTGTGTTTTATCCATGCCAGTATTTCGAATGATGCATTCTACATATAAGTTAAATAAGCTGGTGGCAATATACAGCCATGACGTACTCCTTTCCCATTTTGGAACCAGACTGTTGTTCTATGTTCAGGTATAACTATTGTTTCTTGATCTGTATACAGGTTTCACAGTAGGTGATCTAATATTCCCAACTCTCAAAGAATTTCCCAGTTTGTCCAATCCCACAGTTTGTCTGACTCTTTGCAACCCCATTGATTTTAGCCTACCAGATTCTTCTATCCATGAGATTCTCCAGACAAGAATACTGTAATGTGTAGCCATTCCCTTTTCCAGGGAATCTTCCCAGCTCAGGGATCAAACCTGGGTCTCTGGCATTGCAGTCAGATTCTTTACTGTTGAGATACCAGGGAAGTCTGTCCTTCAGTTGGTTCCTGATTTAACAAGCCTGGTACATACATTGCCTGGGATATTACATAGCAATGAAAAGGAGTAAAATTTTTTACAGTGTTTAAATGTTTTTACTCTTTGATAATTTTGTTGTTAAATAACTAAATTGTGTCCATCCATGCAACCATTTCATGCTCTGTCGTCCCCTTTTCCTCCTGCCTTCAATGGTTCCCAGCATCAGGGTCTTTGCCAATGAATCAGTTATTTGTATCAGGTGGCAAAGTATTGATGGCATCAGCAATTCAATGGACAAGAATTTGAGCAAGCTCCAGAAGTTAATGAAAGACAGGGAAGCCTGGCATTCTGCAGTCTGTGGGATCACAGAGTTGGATATGATTGATTGAACTGACTGACTGAAGTTGTGGTCCAACTCTTTTACAACCCATAAACTAAAGCATTCCAGGTTCCTGTATCCATGAGATTTCCAAGGCAATACTACTGGAGTGGGTTGCCATTTCCTTCTCCAAGGGATCTTCCCAATCCAGGGATGGAATCTGTGTCTACTGCATTGGCAGGCTGTCTTTACCAATGAGCCACCAGGAAACCTTTCTACTCTGTTAATTTTGATTCTAAATTTTAGGTTCAGTTTGCCAGATAATCAAAGATAATAAATCTGTACTATGAGAATAATTTTAAATATTTGTATGTTATTGCAAACTGTAAAGTTTTTTTAAATTTTATTTTAATTGGAGGCTAATTACTTTAGCAATATTTCTCTTTTTTCATCTATTTTACAATAATACCATACTATTGATAAATTAATGCAGATGGTGACTGCAGCCATGAAATTCAAAGACGCTTACTCCTTGGAAGAAAAGTTATGACCAACCTAGATAGCATATTCAAAAGCAGAGACATCACTTTGCCGACTAAGGTCTGTCTAGTCAAGGCTATGGTTTTTCCTGTGGTCATGCATGGATGTGAGAGTTGGACTGTGAAGAAGGCTGAGCACCGAAGAATTGATGCTTTTGAATTGTGGTGTTGGATAAGGCTCTTGAGGGTCCCTTGAACTGCAAGGAGATCCAACCAGTCCATTCTGAAGGAGATCAACCCTGGGATTTCTTTGGAAGGAATGATGCTGAAGCTAAAACTCCAGTACTTTGGCCACCTCATAAGAATTGACTCATTGGAAAAGACTCTGATGCTGGGAGGGATTGGGGGCCAGAGGGGAAGGGGACGACAGAGAATGAGATGGCTGGATGGCATCTTTGACTCGATGGACATGAGTCTGAGTGAACTCCAAGAGATGGTGATGAACAGGGAGGCCTGGCGTGCTGCGATTCATGGGGTTGCAAAGAGTCAGACACGACTGAGC
>SJYC01041710.1:0-24906 GCA_006408675.1 Madoqua kirkii | reverse complement strand
TTTTTTTTTTTTTTTTGGGCAGGGGGAGGTGGTGGTGAGACGAGGAGGGTAGAACATGGCAACCCATTTCAGTATTCTTGCCCTTGGACTGGGGAAGCCTGATGGGCTGCAGTCCATGGGGTTGCAGAGAGTCGGACACGACTGAGTGACTAAGCACAGCATAGCACAGAGCTGTTTTTACCTATCTTATCTTAATGCCTTATGTTGGTTCCTAGCAGATACGAGCTTGATTTTTTCCATCTTATTTACTTCAGTGTCTCATAATTGGTAGCTGCTGAAAAACTATGTACAATATGGTTGATGCTCATATCATCAAAGTGCCTTATTTGTTTGTCATCCAACTTGATAACAGGTTTGTAGGTTGTTTGATAAAATGTTTTCACAGATGTGGGAGGCATGTGGTCTGTAAACCCCCATGTAAGGGAGATCTACAAATATTTTTTATTTATTCCACTGATTTTGTAGCTTAGTTAAGGAAGTATATAATATAGCTCCAAGCAATGTGATACACTGGAGCATCATAAGAAGAGTTTGAGCTTCATCTCAGTTTTTCTTCATGAGCACAATAAAATAATAATATGTACCTCACAAGTTTTGCAAAAGAAAAATGAAATGATGCATGTAAGATACTTGGTAAAAAGAAGTGCATAATAAGGCCATAATAATAATAATAAAAAGAACTTATATTTTAATAAAGAATCTCTGCTCTATGCAAAAGAACCTGAAAATTGCTTCTGCAACACCCCTTATAGGCAGAGTGACTTTAGGTCTCCTTTTCTTCCCCTGGACTAAAAAATTTATATATTTCATAATTTGTATTTTGCTAATACAGAAATTTGGGTTCCATAGCTTAAAATATCTTGAGTATAAGAACAGATTGCAAGTGCAGACAATGATGCTATTGATATAGGGCTAAAGAATATATATCACATAAAATTACTGTGCCTTAGAATAATTCCATCCTATTAATTTTCTAAATTAACCACTCTACCAAGATAGAAACAAGGGGAAAAAAAGAGTATGAAGAAATCAAGATGCTTATCATTTTATGCATTTGACTTCAAAGTATTGTAAAAGCATTTATCATTGTCATATAATTATTGATTTATTAATATTGTTCATTTTTACTCGAGAAATTTTCTAGTTTGAAAAGTGAATTATAGTAAGACCCTACTCCAGGGGTGGTTCTAGGATGGTGGAGGAATAGGACAGGGAGACCACTTTCTCCCCCATAAATTCATCAAAAGATCATTTGAATGCTGGACAACTTCCACAAAACAACTTCTGAACGCTGGCGGAGGACACCAGGCACACAGAAAGGCATTCCATTCTCTTTGAAAGGAGGTCACCTCTATCTCCTTCTTCCCTCTTCTCTTCTCTACTTAACTCTGTGAATCTCTTTGGGTGTTCCTGGCTGAGGAGAATGCTTAAGGAACTGATTATTGGCTAGATTGGCCTCTTTCCTTTCGACTCTCCCTCTTCTCCTCCTGGTCACCCCTATCTCCCTTCTCCTATTCTCTTCTCCATGTAACTCTGTGAACCTCTCTGGGTGTCCCTCACTATGGAGAATCTTTTCACTATTAACCTAGATGTTTTTTTTTATCAGAGTTGTATGGATGGAGAAGTCTTGAAGTTCCTGTAAGAATAAGACTGAAAGCCACAGGTAGGAGGCTTAAATCCAAAACTTGAAAATACCAGAAAACTCCTGACTCAAGGGAACATTAATTGAGAAGAGCTCATCCAAAGCCTCCATAGCTACACTGAAACCAAGTTCCATCCAAGAGCCCACACATTTCAGAGGAAGACATACCACACTAATTCTTCAGCAACACAGGAACATCACCCTGAGCATTAAAATACAGGTGACCCAAAGTCACACAAAACCCATAGACACCTCAAAGCTCACTATGTGACATTTTATTTCACTCCAGAGAGAAGAGATCCAGCTCCACCCACCAGAACACAGACATAAGCTTCCCTAGCCAAGAAACCTTGACAAGCCACTTGTCCAACCCCATCCACAGGGAGCAACCTCCATGATAAAAAGGAACCATACACTTTCAGCATACAGAAAGGCCACCCTAAACACAACAATCTAAACAAAATGAAAAGGCAGATAAATATTCAGCTGGTAAAATTACATGATAAATTCCCACCAAACCAAACAAAGAGGAGGAGAGAGGGAATCTACCTGAAAAAGAATTCAGAATAATGATAGCAAAGATGATCCAAAATCTTGAAAACAAAATGGAGTTTCAGATAAATAGACTGGACGTAAGGATTCAGAAGATGCAAGAAATGTTTAACAAGACCAGTACATGATGAGAAACACTAGGCTGGAAGAAACACAAGCTGGAATCAAGATTGCCGGGAGAAATATCAGTAACCTCAGATATGCAGATGACACCACCCTTATGGCAGAAAGTGAAGAGGAACTAAAAAGCCCCTTGATGAAAATGAAAGAGGAGAATGAAAACGTTGGCTTAAAGCTCAACATTCAGAAAACACAGATCATGGCATCCAGTCTCATCACTTCATGGGAAATAGATAGGGAAACAGTGGAAACAGTGTCAGACTTTATTTTTTTGGGCTCCAAAATCACTGCAGATGGTGATTGCAGCTATGAAATTAAAAGACGCTTAGTCCTTGGAAGAAAAGTTATGACCAACCTAGATAGCATATTCAAAAGCAGAGACATTACTTTGCCAACTAAGGTCTGTCTAGTCAAGGCTGTGGTTTTTCCTGTGGTCATGTATGGATGTGAGAGTTGGACTGTGAAGAAGGCTGAGTGCCAAATAATTAATGTGTTTGAACTGTGGTGTTGGAGAAGACTCTTGAGAGTCCCTTGGACTGCAAGGAGATCCAACCAGTCTATTCTGAAGGAGATCAACCTTGGGATTTCTTTGGAAGGAATGATGCTAAAGCTGAAACTCCAGTACTTTGGCCACCTCATGAGAAGAGTTGACTTATTGGAAAAGACTTTGATGCTAGGAGGGATTGGGGGCAGGAGGAGAAGGGGATGACCAAGAATGAGATGGCTGGATGGCATCATGGAGTCGATGGACGTGAGTCTGAGTGAACTCCGAGAGATGGTGATGAACAGGGAGGCCCGGCGTGCTGCGATTCATGGGGTCGCAGAGTTGGACACGACTGAGCAACTGAACTGAACTGAACTAAAAGAAATAAAAAAGAGTCAATAAGTAATGAAAAATGCAATAACTGAGATTAAAAGCACTCTGGAGGGTACCGACAGTAGAATAATTTAGGTAGAAGATAAGTGAGGTGGAAGATAGAATGGTGGAGATAAAGGAAGCAGAGAGGAAAAAAGAATTACAAGAAATGAGGACAACCTCAGAGACCTCTGGGACAATGTTAAATGCCCCAACATTTGAATCATAGGGGTCCCAGAAGCAGAAGACAGAAAACAAGGCCTTGAGAATATACTTGAGCAGATAATAGTTGAAAACGTCCCTAAAATGGGGATGGAAATAACCACCCAAGTCCAAGAAACCCAGAGATTCTCAAACAGGATAAACTCAAGGCAAAACACCCCAAGACACATATTAATCAAATTAACGAAGATCAAACACAAACAGCAAATATTAAAGGCAGCAAGGGAAAGGCAACAAATAACACAAAAGGGGATTCCCATAAGGATAACAGCTGATCTTTCAATAGAAACTCTTCAGGCCAGAAGGAAACGGCAAGACATACTTAAAGTGATGAAAGAGAAAAACCCACAACCAAGATTACTATACCCAGTTGGTACCTCATTAAAATATGAAGGCGCAATCTAAAGCTTTACAGACAAGCAAAAGCTGAGAGAATTCAACACCATCAAACCAGCTCTCCAACAAATAGTAAATGATCTTCCCTAGACATGAAACACAGAAAAGGTTTAGAAACTCAAACCCCAAACAATAAAGTAAATGTCATCAGGATCATACTTATCAATAATTACCTTAAATGTAAATGGGTTGAATGCCCCAACCAAATGACAAACACTGGATGACAGGAAACAAAAAAGACTCCTAGATATGTTACCTACAAGAAACATACCTCAAACCAAGGGACACATACAGACTGAAAGTGAAGGGCTAGAAAAAAGATATTTCATGCAAATGGAGATCAAAAGAAGTAAGATCAAAGGAGTAACAATACTCAAATCAAATAAAATAGACTTTGAAATAAAGGCTGTGAAAACAGACAAAGAAGGGCACTACATAATAATCAAAGGATCAATAAGAAGAAATAACAGTTATAAATATATATGCACCCAATATAGGAGCACCACAATATGTAAGACAAATGCTAACAAGTATGAAAGGGGAAATTAACAACAACACAATAATAGTGGGAGATTTTAATACCTCACTCACACCTATGGATAGATCAACTAAACAGAAAATTAGCAAGGAAACACAAACTTTGAATGATACAATGGACCAGTTAGACTTAATTGATATCTATAGGACATTTCACCTCAAAACAGTGAATTTCACCTTTTGCTCAAGTGCACACGAACCTTCTCCAGGATAGATCACATTCTGGGCCATAAATCTAGCCTTCAGTTAAAAAAAATTGAAATCATTTTAAGTATCGTTTCTGATCACAATGAAGTAAGATTAGATGTCAACTACAGAAAAAAAAAAAAACTATTAAAAATACAAACATAAGGAGGCTAAACAACATGCTTCTGAATAACCAACAAATCACAGAAGAAATAAAAAAGAAGTTAACATATGCATAGAAATGACTGAAAATAAAAATACAACCCAAAACCTATGGGATTCAATAAAAGCAGTGCTAAGGGGAAGGTTCATAGCAATACAAGCTAACCTTAAGAAACAAGAGAAAAATCAAATAAATAGCCTAACTTTACAGCTGAAGCAGCTAGAAAAAAAAAAAGAGAAAGAAATGGAGAACCCCACGATTACTACAAGGAAAGATATCACAAAAATTAGGGCAGAAATAATTAAAAAAATAAACAAAGGAGACCATAACAAAAATCAGCAAAGCTAAAGTCTGGTTCTTTGAGGAGATAAATAAAATAGACAAACTATTAGCCAGACTCTTCAAGAAACAAAGGGAGAACAATCAAATTAATAAAATTAGACATAAAAATGGAGAAATCACAACAGACTACAAAGAATCATAAGAGACTACTATCAGCAACTATGTGCCAATAAAATGGACAACATGGAAGAAATGAACAAATTCTTAAAAATGTATAACCTTACAAAACTGAACCAGGCAGAAATAGAAAATCTGAACAGACCCATCACTAGCATGGAAATCGAAACTTTCCATGGTAATAAAAAAACTGCCAACAAACAAAAGTCCAGGTCCACATGGCTTCACAGGTGAATTCTGACAAAAATTTAAAGAGTTCACACCTATCCTACTCAATCTTTTCCAGAAAATTGAAGAGGAAGGTAAACTAACAAATTAATTCTTTGAGGCCACCATCACCCTAATACCAAAATCAGACAAAGATGCCAGAAAAAAGAAAACCATAGGCCAATATCACTGATGAACTCTGATGCAAAAATCCTCAACAGAATTCTAGCAAACAGAATCCAAGAATATATTAAAAACATCATACATCATGACCAAGTGGGCTTTATCCCAGGGATGCAAGGATTCTTCAATATCCACAAATTAATCAATGTGATACACCACATTAACAAACTGAAAGATTAAAAATCATATGATTATTCCAGTAGATACAGAGAAAGCCTTTGAGAAAATTCAACATCCATTTATGATAAAAACCCTCCAGAAGTAGGTTAGAAGGAACATACCTCAATATAGTAAAAGCTATATATGACAAACCCACAGCAAACATTATCTTCAATGATGAAAAATTGAAAGCATTTTCCCTAGTCAGGAATAAGACAGGGTGCCCGCTCTCACCACTAATATTCAACATAGTTTTGGAAGTTTTAGCCACAGCAATCAAAGAAGAAAAAGGAATAAAAGGAATACAGATTGGGAAAGTAGAAGTAAAACTCTCACTGTTTGCAGGTGACATGATCCTCTACATAGAAAATCCTAAAGACACCACCAGAAAGGTACTAGGGCTAATCATTGAATATATTAAAGTTACGGGATATAAAATCAACACACAGAAATCCCTTGTATTCCTATACACTAACGATGCAAAGAGTTGACTCACTGGAAAAGACTCTGATGCTGGGAGGGATTGTGGGCAGGAGAAGAGGACGACAGAGGATGAGATGGCTGGATGGCATCACTGACTCAATAGATGTGAGTCTGAGAGAACCCCAGGAGTTGGTGATGGACAGGGAGGCCTGGCGTGCTGCGATTCATGGAGTCACAAAGAGTCAGACACGACTGAGCAACTGAACTGAACTGAACTGAACAATGAGAAAACAGAAAGAGAAATTAAGGAAACAATTTCATTCACCATTGCAACAAAAAGTATACTTACAAAGCTACAGTCATTAAGACTGTATTGTACCAGCACAGAGACAGAAATATAGATCAATGAAACAAAATAGAAAGCCCGGCGATAAACTGATGCACTTATGGACACCTTATCTTTGACAAAGGAGGCAAGAGTATACAATGGAGAAAAGACAATCTTTTTAACAAATGCTAGGAAAACTGGTCAATCACTTGAAAAAGAATGAAATTAGAACGTTTTCTAACACCATACACAAAAATAAACTCAAAATGGACTAAAGATCTAAATGTAAGACTAAAAACTATAAAACTCCTCGAGGAGAACATAGGCAAAACACTCTCTCACATAAATCATAGCAGGATCCTCTATGACACATCTCCCAGAGTAATGGAAATAAAAACAAAAACAAACAAATGGGACCTAATTAAACTTAAAGGCTTTTGCACAATGAAGGAATGTATAGGCAAGGTGAAAAGACAGCCTTCAGAATGGGAGAAAATAATAGGAAATGAAGCAACTGACAAAGAATTAATCTCAAAAATAAAAAAGCAGCTCCTGAAGCTCAATTCCAGAAAAATAAATGACCCAATCAAAACATGGGCAAAGAACTAAACAGATATTTCTCCAAAGAAGACATACAGATGGCTAACAAACACATGGAAAGGTGCTCAATATCATTCATTATTAGAGAAATGCAAACCAAACCACAATGAGGTACCCTCTCATGCCGGTTAGAATGACTACAACCGAAGAGTCTAGAAGCAATAAATGCTAGAGAGGATGTGGAGAAAAGGGAACCCTCTTACACTGTTGGTGGGAATGCAAACTAGTACAGCCACTATGGAGAACAGTGTGGAGATTCCTTAAAAAAATGGAAATAGAACTTCCATACGACCCAGCAGTCCCACTACTGGGCATATACACTGAAGAAAGCAAAATTGAAAGAGACACATGTACCCCAATGTTCACTGCAGCACTGTTTATAATAGCCAGGACATGGAAGCAACCTAGATGTCCATCAGCAGATGAATGTTTAAGAAAGCTGTGGTACATGTACACAGTGGAATATTACTCAGCCATTAAAAAGAATGACTTTGAATCAGTTCTAATGAGATGGATGAAACTGGAGCCTATTACACAGAGTGAAGTAATTCAGAAAGAAGAACAACAATACAGTATATTAATGCATATATATGTAATTTAAAAAGAAGGTAATGATGACTCTACATGTGAGATACCAAAAGAGATACAGACATAAAGAACAGACTTTTGGACTCTATAGGAGAAGGCAAGGGTGGGATGATTTGAGAGAGTAGTATTTAAACATGCATATTCAGTTCAGTCGCTCAGGAGTGTCCGACTCTTTACAACCCCATGATTCACAACACACCAGGCCTCCCTGTCCATAACCAACACCTAGAGTTCACTCAGACTCACATCCACTGAATCAGTGATGCCACCAGCCATCTCATCCTCTGTCGGCCCCTTCTCCTCCTGCCAAAATCCCTTTCAGCATCAGAGTCTTTTCCAGTGAGTCAACTCTTCCTGTGAGGTGGCCAAAGTACTGGAGTTACAGCTTCAGCATCATTCCCTCCAAAGAAATCCCAGGGCTGATCTTCAGAATGGACTGGTTGGATCTCCTTGTGGTCCAAGGGACTCTAACAGTCTTCTCCAACATCACAGTTCAAAAGCATCAATTATTTGGCACTCAGCTTTCTTCACAGTCCAACTCTCAGATTCATACATGACTACTGGGAAAACCATAGTCTTGACTAGACGGACTTTAGTCGGCAAAGTAATGTCTCTGCTTTTGAATATGCTATCTAGGTTGGTCATAGCTTTTCTTCCAAGGAGTTAGCGTCTTTTAATTTCATGGCTGCAATCACCATCTTCAGTGATTTTGGAGCACCAACAAATAAAGTCTGACACTGTTTCCACTGTTTCCCCATCTATTTCCCATAAAGTGATGGGACCAGATGCCATGGTCTTCGTTTTCTGATAAGCCAACTTTTTCACTCTCCTCTTTCACTTTCATCAAGAGGCTTTTTAGTTCTTCTTCACTTTCTGCCATAAGGATGGTGTCATCTGAATATCTGTGGTTACTGATATTTCTCCAGGCAATCTTGATTCCAGCTTGTGCTTCTTCCACCTCAGCTTTTCTCAGGGGCTTGATAAAGGACAGAAATGATATGGACCTAGCAGAAGCAGAAGATATTTAGAAGACGTGGCAAGAATACACAGAAGAACTATACAAAAAGGATCTTTATGACCAAGATAATCACGATGGTGTGATCACTCACTTAGAGCCAGACATCCTGGGTTGTGAAGTCAAATGGGACTTAGAAAGCATCACTATGAACAAAGCTAGTGGAGGTGATGAAATTTCAGTTAAGCTATTTCAAATACTGGAAGATGGTGCTGTGAAAGTGCTGCACTCAATATGCCAGCAAATTTGGAACACTCAGCAGTGGCCACAGGACTAGAAAAGGTCAGTTTTCATTCCAATCCCAAAGAAAGGCAATGCCAAAGAGTGCTCATACTATTGCACAATTGCACTCATCTCATGCTAGTAAAGTAATGCTCAGAATTCTCAAGCCAGGTTTTAGCAATACGTGAACCGTGAACTTACAGATGCTCAAACTGGTTTTAGAAAAGGCAGAGGAACCAGAGATCAAATTGCTAACATCCTCTGGATCATTGAAAAAGAAAGTGAGTTCCAGAAAAACATCTATTTCTGCTTTATTGACTATGCCAAAGCCTTTGACTGTGTGGATCACAATAAACTGTGGGAAATTCTGAGAAAGATGGGAGTATCAGACCACCTGACCTGCCTCTTCAGAAACCTATACGCAGGTCAGGAAGCAACAGTTAGAACCAGACATGGAACAACAGACTTGGTTCCAAATAGGAAAAGGAGTACGTCAAGGCTGTATATTGTCACTCTGCTTATTTAACTTCTATGCAGAGTACATCATGAGAAATATGCATATTACCATATGTGAAATAGATCACCAGTCCAGGTTCGATGCATGAGACAGGATGCTCAGGGATGATGCACTGGGATGACCCTGAGGGATGGGATGATAAGGGATTTGGGAGAGGGGTTCAGGATTGAGGAACAAATGTACACCCATGGCTGATTCATGCCAATGTATGGCAAAAGCCACTACAATATTTAAAGTAATTAGCCTCCAATTAAAATAAATAAATTGATTTTTTAAAAAGACCCTACTCCTAGTCTTTCTTCATGCCTCCTTTATATTTAAAGAATTTTAAAGCCATCCAAAAATTATAAAACTGGTAAAATTTCCTATAAGCAAAGTGGTCAAGTATTACTGCTTATTTTTTTCTTCTCCTTAGGAAAAAGTGAACAAAGTTTTAGTTTTTTGTCATAGGAAAATATCTTACTGTATTTTAGATATAATTATATTCTTCCTTTTTTTCTTTAAAGGTAATCTTTAAAAGATGTACATGCCTCTATATTTTAATGTTGGTATCACATAATTTTACAACAGAGGTTGCTTACTACAAAACTGAAACTAAAGGGCTTTGTACTTAAAGTTTTCAGGCTTAATTTTTCAGGAAAACTACAAAGTGAATTAACAAACAAAAAAAGCATAAATAAACAAACAAGAATATAACTAAACAAGAATTGTCTAAAAAAGAAAACTTACTTAAAAAATGTCTCTAAAATGGTACCTAAGATGAATAGGAATAGAACATGAATATTAATTATTTTCAATATGAAGTTTGAATGTTTACCAGTTCAGTTCAGTGGCCCAGTCACGTCTGACTAAGACTCCATGGACTGCAGCATGTCAGGCTTCGCTGTCCAATTCTAGCTCCTAGAATTTAGTCTCATGCCCATCAAGTTGGTGATGCCATACCACCATCTCATCCCTTGTCTTCCATTTCTTCTCCTGCATGCAATATTTCTCAGCATCAGTGTCTTTTCCAATGAGTCAGTTCTTTGCAACAGGTGGCCAAACTATTGGAGTTTCAGCTTTAGCATGTCCTTCCAATGACTATTCAGGAATGATTTCCTTTAGGACTGACTTGTTGGATCTCCTTTCAGTCCAAGAGACTCTCAAGAGCCCTCTCCAACATCACAATTCAAAAATATCAGTTCTTTAGTGCTCAGCTTGCCATAGGTCTAACTCTCACATCCATACATGACTACTGGAAAAACCAAAGTTTTGACTAGATGCACATTTGTTAGCAAAGTAATGTTTCTGCTTCTTAATATGCTATCTAGGTTGGTTATAGCTTTTCTTCCAAGGAGTAAGAATCTTTTAATTTCATGGCTGCAGTCACAATCTGCAGTGATTTTGGAGCCCAAGAAAATAAAGTCTCTGTTTTCATTGTTTCCCCATCTATTTGCCACGAAGTGATGGGATGGGATACTATAATCTTTGTTTTTTGAATGTTGAGTCTTAAGCCAGCTTTTTCACCCTCCTGTTTCATTTTCATCAAGAGGCTCATTAGTTCTTTGTTTTCTGCCATAAAAGTGGTGTCATCTGCATATCTGAGGTTATTGATATTTTTCCTGGCAGTCTTGATTCCAGCTTGGGCTTCATTCAGCCCAGCATTTTGCATTATGTACTCTGCATAAAAGTTAAATAAGCAAGGTGACAATATACAGCCTTGTTGTACTCCCTTCTCAATTTGGAACCAGTTCATTATTCCATGTCGTGTTCAGATTGTTGCTTCTTGACCTGCATACAGATTTCTCAGGAAGCAGGTCAGGTGGTCTGGTATTCTCAGCTCTTTCAGAATTTTCCTCATTTGTTGTCACCCACACAGTCAGAGGCTTTGGTGTAGTCAATAAAGCAGAAGTAAATATTTTCTGGAACTCTCTAGCTTTATTGATGATACAACAGTTGTTGACAATTTGATATCTGGTTCCTCTGCCTTTTCTAAATCCAGCTTGAACATCTGGAAGTTCATTGTTCATGTACTTTTGAAGCCTGGCTTGGATAATTTTGAGAATTACTTTGCTAGTGTGTGAGATGAGTGTAATTGTGCAGTAGTTTGAACAGTCTTTGGCATTGTCTTTCTTTGGGATTTGGAATAAAGACTCACCTTTTCCAGTGCTGGCCACTGCTGAGTTTTCCAAATTTGTTAGCATATTGAGTACAGAACTTTCACAGCATCATCTTTTAGGATTTGCGATAGCTCAACTGGAATTCAATCATTTCCACTAGCTTTGTTCTTATTGATGCTTCCTATGGCCCACTTGACTTCACATTCCAGGATGTCTGGCTCTAGGTGGGTGATTGTACCATCATGGTTATCTGGGTCATGAATATCTTTTTTGTGTAGTTCTTCTTTGTATTGTCGCTACCTCTTCTTAATATCTTCTGCTTCTGTTAGGTCCCTACCATTTCTGTCCTTTATTGAGCCCATCTTTTTATAAAATGTTACCTTATATCTCTAATTTTCCTGAAGAGATCTCTAGTCTTTCCCATTCTATTGCTTTCCTCTATTTCTTTGCAGTAACCACTGAGGAAGACTTTCTTTTCTCTTCTTGTATTCTTTGGAACTCTGCATTCAAATGGGTATATCTTCCTTTTTCTCCTTTGCCTTTAGCTTCTCTTCTTTTCTCAACTATTTTTAAGGCTTCCTCAAACAACCATTTTGCCATTCTTTTTCTTTGGTCTTTATCACTGCCTCCTGTACGATGTCATGATTCTCTGTCCATAATTCTTCAGGCACTCTGTCTATCAAATCTAATTCCTTGAATCTATTTGTCATTTCCACTGTATAATTTTGAGGGATTTGATTTAGGTCATACCTGAATGGTGTAGTGGTTTTCCCTAGTTTCTTCAATTTAAGTCTGATTTTTGCAGTAAGAAGTTCATGATCTGATCCATAGTCAAGTCAGCTCCTGGTCTTTTATTTATGACATTATAGAGCTTCTCCTTCTGCTGCTGCAAAGAATATAATCAATCTGACTTCAGTAATGACCATCTGGTGATGTCCATGTGTAGAGTCATCTTTTGTGTTGTTGGAAGAGTGTGTTTGCTATAACCAGTGCTTTCTCTTGGCAAAACTCTGTTAGTCTGTGCCCTGTTTCATTTCGTACTCCAACACTAAACTTGCCTGTTACTCCAGGTATCTCTTGAATTCCTATTTTTGCATTCCAGTCCCTTATGATGAAAAGAACATCTTTTTTTTTTTTTTTTGGTGTTATTCTAGAAGGTCTTGTGTTGATGTACAACATAGAACTGTTCAGCTTCTTTGGCATTAGTGGTTGGGAAATAGGATTGGACCAGTGTGATATTGAATGGTTTGCCTTGGAAATGAACAGAGATCTTTCTGTAATTTTTGAGATTGCACACAAATACTGACTTGCACACAAGTATTTCAGACTCTTTTGTTGACTATGGGGCTTCCCTGGTGGCTCAAATGGTAAAGTGTCTGCCTGCAATGCAGGAGATCTGAGTTCGTTTCCCAGGTTGGGAAAATCCTTTGGAGAAGGAAATGGCAACCCACTCCAGCACTCTTGCCTGGAAAATCCCATGGACGGAGGAGCCTGATAGGCTACAGTCTATGGGGTTGCAGAGTCGGACACGACTGAGCTACTTCATTTTCACGACTTCACTTGTTGACTATGAGAGCTACTCCATTTTTTCTAAGGGATTCTTGCCCACAGTATTAGATATAACAGTCATGAATTAAATTCACCCATTCCTTTCCATTTTATTTCCCTGACTCCTAAAATGTCCATGCTCACTCTTGCCGTCTCCTGTTTGACTACCTCCAATTTACTGAGATTCATGGACCTAACATTCCAGATTCCTATGCAATATTGTTTTTACAGCATCAGATTTTACATACATCACCTTTCACATCAGAACTGGATGTTGTTTTTGGTTTGGTTCCATCTCTTCATTCTTTCTGGGGTTATTTCTCCGCATTTCTCTAGTAGCATATTTGGCACCTTTTGACCTAGAGATTTCATCTTTTTTGTGTCATGTGTTATGTCATGTGTTATGAGGAGTGTCATATATTTTTTA
This sequence comes from Madoqua kirkii, assembly GCA_006408675.1. Taxonomy (NCBI): domain Eukaryota; kingdom Metazoa; phylum Chordata; class Mammalia; order Artiodactyla; family Bovidae; genus Madoqua; species Madoqua kirkii. The sequence continues at coordinate 11,457 of SJYC01041710.1, read as the reverse complement.
AATCTTTTCCTGTTTATGGGTTTCGCAAGGAAAGAATATTGAAGTGGTTTGCCATGCCCTTCTCCAATGGACCACATTGTGTCAGAACTCTCCACCATGACCTGTCAGTCTTGGGTAGCCCTACATGATATGGCTCATAGTTTCATTGAGTTAGACAAGGCTGTGGTCCATGTGATCAGTTTGGTTAGTCTTCTGTGATTATGGTTTTCATTCTGTCTTCCCTCTGTTGTATAACAGGCTTGTGGAAGCTTCCCTAATGGGAGAGACTGACTGAGAGGAAATCTGGGTATTGTTTTGATGGGTGGGATTATGTTAAATAAAACTTTAATCCAATTTTCTCTTGAAGGGTGGGGGGTTGTGTTCCCTCTCTATTTTTTCGGCCTGAGGCCTAACTATGGTAGGGTAATAAGGGTAATTACCTGTCATTAAAGGGTAAGTCTGCTTTCCAGCATTTGGAGCTTCCTGCCACTTCCACTGTGCTGAGTTTGCATTGCACTGGGATTTCACAGTGTGAACTTTTGGCGAGATGGGTTTCTGATGAGCTTTGTCTCCACCTCACGGATACAAAGCTGAGGTTGCTTCAGCCAGTTACATCCTGATCACAGCACCAGATACGTCAGAAGAGTGTGAAATTTCTTCAGTTCTGTCTCACCACAAAAAAGCTTTAAACGGTGGACCACAGTTATAGCTCTGTTACAGCTCAGAGTTTTAGTCAATAAACGAAGGATAACGTACCCTTGAGGTATGCTCATCACCTTGAGGCATGAGGGTGAGCATACCTCAAGGGAGAGGGTGTATGTACATTTACTCATGACTTCTCTTAAACCTCTTCAGTTCAGTTCAAATCAGTTGCTAAGTCATGTCCGGCTCTTTGTGACCCCATGAATCGTAGCATGCCAGGCCTCTCTGTTCATCACCAACTCGGGAGTCTACTCAAACTCATGTCCATTGAGTCAGTGATGATATCCAGCCATCTCATCCTCTGTCATCCCCTTCTCCTGCCGCCAATCCCTCCCAGCATCTGAGTCTTTTCCAATGAGTCAACTCTTCACATGAGGTGGCCAGAGCACTAGAGTCCTAGCTTCAATATCAGTCCTTCCAATGAATATCCAAGACTGATCTCCTTTATGGACTGGTTGGATTTCCTTGCAGTCCAAGGGCCTCTTCTCCAACATCACAGTTCAAAAGCATCAATTCATCAGTGCTTAGCTTTCTTCTCAGTCCAACTCTCACATCCATAAATTACCACTGGAAAAACCATAGCCTTGGCTAGACGGATCTTTGTTGGCAAAGTAATATCTCTACTTTTCAATATGCTACCTAGGTTGGTCATAACTTTCCTTCCAAGGAGTAAGCGTGTCTGAATTTCATGGTTGCAGTCACCATCTGCAGTGACCTTGGAGCCCCCCAAAATAAAGTCTGATGCTGTTTCCCCATCTATTTCTGATGAAGTGATGGGACCAGATGCCATGATCTTCATTTTCTAAATGTTGAACTTTAAGCCAACTTTTTCACTCTCCTCTTTCACTTTCATCAAGAGGCTTTTGAATTCCTCTTCATTTTCTGCCATAAGGGTGGTATCATCTGCATATCTAAGGTGATTGATATTTCTCCAGGCAATCTTGATTCTAGCTTGTGCTTCTTTTAGCCCAGCGTTTCTCATGATGTACTCTGCATAGAATTTAAATAAGCAGGGTGACGATATATAGCTTTGATGTATTCCTTTTCCTATTTGGAACCAGTCTATTCCATGTCCAGTTCTAAATGTTGCTTCCTGACTTGCATATAGGTTTCTCAAGAGGCAGGTTAGGTGGTCTGCTATTCCCGACTCTTTCAGAATGTTCCCAGTTTATTGTGATCCACACAGTCAAAGGCTTTGGCATAGTCAATAAAGCAGAGCTAGATGTTTTCCTCTAACTCTCTTGCTTTTTCCATGATCCAGTGGATGTTGGCAATTTGATCTCTGGTTCGTCTGCCTTTTCTAAAACCAGCTTGAACATCTGGGAGTTCATGGTTCACATATTGCTGAAGCCTGGCTTGGAGAATTTTGAGCATTACTTTACTAGTGTGTGAGATGAGTACAATTGTGCAGTAGTTTGAGCATTCTTTGGCATTGCCTTTCGTTGGGATTGGAATGAAAATTGACCTTTTCCAGTCTTGTGGCTACTGCTGAATTTTCCAAATTTGCTGGCATATTTAGTACAGCACTTTTACAGCATCATCTTTCATGATTTGAAATAGTTCAACTGGAATTCCATCACCTCCACTAGCTTTGTTCATAGTGATGCTTTCTAAGGGCTCACTTGACTTCACATTCCAAGATGTCTGGCTCTAAGTGAGTGATCACACCCTCCTTATTATCTGGGTTGTAAAGCTCTCTTTTGTACAGTTCTGTGTATTCTTGCCACCTCTTCTAATATCTTCTGCTTCTATTAGGTCCATACCATTTCTGTCCTTTATTGAGTCCAGTTCGTCTGCCTTTTCTAAAACCAGCTTGAACATCTGGGAGTTCATGGTTCACATATTGCTGAAGCCTGGCTTGGAGAATTTTGAGCATTACTTTACTAGTGTGTGAGATGAGTACAATTGTGCAGTAGTTTGAGCATTCTTTGGCATTGCCTTTCGTTGGGATTGGAATGAAAATTGACCTTTTCCAGTCTTGTGGCTACTGCTGAATTTTCCAAATTTGCTGGCATATTTAGTACAGCACTTTTACAGCATCATCTTTCATGATTTGAAATAGTTCAACTGGAATTCCATCACCTCCACTAGCTTTGTTCATAGTGATGCTTTCTAAGGGCTCACTTGACTTCACATTCCAAGATGTCTGGCTCTAAGTGAGTGATCACACCATCCTTATTATCTGGGTTGTAAAGCTCTCTTTTGTACAGTTCTGTGTATTCTTGCCACCTCTTCTAATATCTTCTGCTTCTATTAGGTCCATACCATTTCTGTCCTTTATTGAGTCCATTTTTTCATGAACTGTTCCCTTGGTATATCTAATTTTCCTGAAGCTCTCTCTAACCTTTCCCATTCTGTTCTTTTCCTCTATTTCTTTGCATTGATCGCTGAGGAAGGCTTTCTTATCTCTCCTTGCTATTCTTTGGAACTCTGCATTCAGATGCTTATATCTTTTCTTTCTCCTTTGCTTTTCACTTTCCTTCTTTTCACAGCTATTTGTAAGGCTTTCTCATACAGCCATTTTGCTATTTTAGTTCTTTTTTTGGGGGGGGGGGGCAATGGTCTTGTCTCCTGTACAATGTCACGAACCTCTGTCCATAGTTCATTATGCACTCTATCTTATCAGATCTAGTCCCTTAAATCTATTTCTCACTTCCACTGTATAACCATTAGGTCATACCTGAATGGTCTAGTGGTTTCCCCACTTTCTTCAATTTCAATCTGAATCTGGCAATAAGGAGTTCATGATCTGAGCCACAGTCAGCTCCCAGTCTTGTTTTTGTTGACTGTATAGAGCTTCTCCATCTTTGGCTGCAAAAAATCAGATTTTAGTGTTGACCATCTGGTGATGTCTATGTGTAGAGTCTTCTCTTGTGTTGTTGGAAGAGGGTGCATTCTCTTGGCAAAACTCTATTAGCCTTTTCCCTGCTTCATCCTGTACTCCAAGCCCAAATTCACCTGTTACTCCAGGTGTTTTTTGACTTCCTACTTTTGCATTCCAGTCCCCTATAATGAAACCTCTTACAAATATATATAGGCATATATTCATACATTCAGCTGATAATTTTTAAAAATATCATGTTTATATGAAAACAGGTATTTATATAAAATAGCTTTGAATATCTGGAATTCTGTGACTATATAATTAGTAAGACCCTCTTTGAGAAGTAAATCTATGTTAATTTAGGAAACAGACTAGGCTTTATATCATAATTTGCTTATTTGCTGCTCCTGTAACTCCCAATCAGGGATAACAGTATTTGCTCATCTTGACCCGAAGAATCTAGTGTCAAGACAAGGGAAATTGAGGTGGCTAATTTCTACAGGGTATTCCTTTGATCTTGATGGTAAAATGTTAATGCTATATCCCTGGCTAACTATAATACTTGACCTTTATAAAGTTATATTGCTTTAATGAAGTTAACAAGAAGGTCAAAGTAGTTATTTTCCCTCCTATTTTTCTGTATTCCACACATTGGGAATAAAATACCTCTAGTGTGTATAGATAAGAAATAATAATATCTGTGAAAATTGAGAAATAGCTCAGTTGCTAAATGGTAGACACTTCACAACTAAGCACTTTCTTTACATTGGTTGGTTTTTGCTTTTGCTCTAATTGGTTCCATCACTTGACCCCAAATGGATATTTGCTTGGCTAGAAATCATCCTATGTTTAAAATGATAATCCTTCACACATTCCCTGGATTAATTAAAAAAAATATATTACTTGGTTACTTAGAGCTAATGCACCTGTTTTCTTCCTCTGTCAAGGGTAGAGAATGTTGGTAATTTCAGAGAATTTTTGAACTTCACAGTAGAGCAAGATCAAATGGCATTCCTATTGGGAATACGATTGGTCATAGGATGGAAACAGGTGGTAGGAGAGAAGCCAGAGACAACCCACTTTATCTGATTGAGACTTTGTGTGTGCTAAGTTGCCTCAGTTGTGTCCAACTCTTTGCAGCTCTGGACTGTAGGCCAACAGGCTCTCCAGGAGATCTTCTCAACCCAGGGACTGAACCTGCACCTCCAGTGTCTCCTGCATTTCAAGCAGATTCTTTACTGTTAAACCACCAGGAAAGCCTGGACAGATTGTGGTTTTAGTAGTGGAACTTTGTTGAATACATACCTAATAGACATTTGTTCACCTTTCTGGCTTACAGAAACTGTTTAGAATCTGCCAGCTTCTTGAAATAAATTATGATATATGTAAATCATATCGTTCACCTCTCTTTTTCTAAGTTTCGGAATTTAAATTAATACTTGCAATACTTATATTGTGTTTTCCTCACTATTGCTAGATAAACTTTCTTCTTTTTATGCTCTTATTTTTGTTTTGTGTGGCTTTCGATTTTCCCTTTGTTTTTTTTTAATAAAAATTTTTTGAAGTCAGTTGCTTCTTTCAAGTTTGACCTTTAGGCTACTACTTAAAAAGACTAATTATTGGACTCTCAGCACCAAGAATTTTGATCATGAAACCTTGGAAATTATTCATCTGTTAAGTCCTGACTATCCTTTAAATAGTTCTTTCAAAAAAATTTTCCCAATTATTTTGTTTGCTCTATTAAATTACATATATCCTAAAATATTCCATTGTATTTATTCTTACTCTGTACCTTGCAGAATCATAAGTTATGGCCTATCTGCTGCTGCTGCTGCTAAGTCACTTCAGTCGTGTCCAACTCTGTGCGACCCCAGAGATGGCAGCCTACCAGGCTCTTCTGTTCCTGGGATTCTCCAGGCAAGAACACTGGAGTGGGTTGCCATTTCCTTCTCCAATGCATGAGAGTGAAAAGTGAAAGTGAAGTTGCTCAGTCGTGTCCGACTCTTCGCGATCCCATGGACTGCAACTCATCAGACTCCTCCATCCATGGGATTTTCCAAGCAAGAGTACTGGAGTGGGGTGCCATTGCCTTCTCCAGTTATGGCCTATAAAACATACTAATTTTCATATAAATAGAGTGGACATAGAATTTAATTTTAATGAAGCTTGATGCAACAAACATTCCACTTCAGTGAAACAGCACAAAGCACCTGGGACCAGCTGTTTCCCAAAAGCAGATACATACTTGAAGGTTTTGATGAACTTTGCAAGTCTTCAGATTGCGTCTTTAATAATCCGCTTTATATCAGCTAAAAAGAGAAAAAGTTCATTCTCTCTGGAGACTCATTATCTTCTCTTTGAGGTTCTGCCAAAAATTCGGTTATCTGTCAACAGACAGAGGTGAATCTAGAAGTTTTATAGTTTCTGGTCTTATGTTAAGACAAACGTTAGGATAAATTTAATAAAACATAGGCAAGGCCAACACATTGAGAATTTAAACTCTTTCTGGCCCAAACAAAGGTAGATCTTTGTCAGATTGTCAGTCTTCTGGATGTCACAGGAAGAAAGCAGAACTAGTATGTCTGAAATCAGGATGATTTTTTTCAGAGGATCTATCTTTGTGTAGTTTGCTTCTTGTAACTTACTCTTTTTCACACATGTCTAGGCTCCTTTTCAACTGGCATTGCATTTTTCTCTAACATCTCACTTTAAGAATATTAGAGCATATTCTAAAACATAAAGCCCTGCCTTTATTTGGAAATACCATCCCTGCTGGCTTTAATCTTCTAAAATAATACATCTCTGAGCATGAATTTCTATTCTTCCACTCAGCATAAAGTTTATATATTCTTTTCTGAGTCATGAATGATAGAAAAATAAAAACAAAATATCTTCTTTATCCTCTGGTTGTTTACACTATTAGGGATGTATTAATTCAAGAAGACCAAGAAATCACAATATGACTGATGCCTATCTATCCCAGGAAGCTTATGTAGAATTTAGGCAGGAAAGAAAAAATAAATCCTACAAGTGGTGCCTATTGCCCACTGGAAGCTGTCTCTGGCTTTGTGATCGCATTTTTCAAGGAATCTCAGAGTAGCTTGATTTGTTCAGTGATATTATTTCACTTATCATTACTACAAAAAGCTAGTGGGTGTGATGGAATTCCAACTAAGCTATATAAAATCCTAAAAGGTGATGCTGCTAATTTTTGCACTCAGTGTACCAGCAAATTTTGAAAGCTCAGCAGTGGCCACAAAATCAGAAAATATCAGTTTTCTTTCCAACCCCAAAGAAGGGCAGTGCCAAAGCCTGTTCAAACTACTGGGCAATTGTGCTTATTTTGCAAGCAAGTAAGATTATGCTCAAAATCCTTGAAACTAGAGTTCAGCAATGTGTGAACTGAGAACTCCTAAATGCACAAGCTGGGTTTCAGAGAGAAAACCTGGGTACAGAAACAAGAAATCAAATTGCCAGCATTCGTTGGATCATAGAGGAGACAAGGAAATTCCAGAAAAAAAAATCTACTTCTGTTTCATTGAATATGCCAAAGCCTTTGACTGTGTGGATCATAACAAACGATGGAAAATTCTTGAAGAGATAGGAATATTAGAACACCTTACCTGTCTTCTGAGAAACCTACATGTGGGTCAAGAAGAAACAGTTAGAATCTTACATGAAACAATGATTGGTTCAAAATTGGAAAAGGAGTATGACAATGATGATAGTGTCATCCTGTTTATTTAACTTATATACAGAATGTGTGCTGTGTGCTTAGTCGCTCAGTCATGTCCGACTCTTGCAATCCCATAGACTGTAACCTGCCAGGCTCCTGTGTCCATGGGATTTTCCAGGCAATAATTCTCGAGTGGGTTGCCATTTCCTTCTCCAGGGGATCTTACCGACCCAGGAAATGAACTCAGGTCTCCTACATTGCAAGCAAATGCTTTACCTACTGAGCTACCACATCATGCAAAATGCTGAGCTGGATGAATCATAAGCTGGAATCAAGGTTTCAGGGAAAAATATCAATAACCTCAGATATGCAGATGATTGCACTTTATGGCAGAAAGTAAAGATGAACTAAAGAGCCTCTTGATGAAAGTGAAGGAGGAGAGTGAAAGAGCCAACTTAAAACTAAATATTAAATACACACACACACACACACACAAACTAAGACCATGGCATTGGCCACATTTGTTATTCAGTGGCTCTTTGTAACCCCATGTCTGACTCTTTGTAACCCCATGTACTGCAACATGCCAGGATTCCCTGTACTTCACCATCGCCTGGAGCTTGCTCAAACTCATGTCCATTGAGTTGGTGATGCCATCCAACCATCTCATCCTCTGTCATCCCCTTCTCCTCCTGCCTTCAATATTTTCCAGCATTAGGGTCTTTATTCCAGTGAGTCAGCTCTTCCTGACGGGTGGCCAAAGTATTGGAGTTTCAGCTTCAGCATCAATCCTTCCAATTAATATTTAGAATTGATTTCCTTTAGGATTTTTTTTTACTTTTATTTATTTACTTTTTTTAAATTTTATTTTTACTTTATTTTACTTTACAATACTGTATTGGTTTTGCCATACATTGACATGAATCCGCCACGGGTGTATATGAGCTCCCAGTCCTGAATGAATTGATCTTCTTGTGGTTAAGGGACTCTCTAGAGTCCTCCCTGTGCAGTGTAGAGCCAATATAGAGGAAGCACGTCTAACCAGGCCCATGATACCGTTCTTAATATCCATTATTGCTTTTTTCTTTGTTTCCCAATGGACCCAAAATATGTTAGAGAATAACCTCCACACAGTTTTCAACAGTGCAATGCACCATTCTACATTCCCACCAATAATGCATGAGTTCTAATATTTTTACATCTTCACCAACACTTGTTATCTTTTGTTTTTAATAATAATCATCCTAATAGATATGAGATGATATCCAATTGTAGCTTTAATCTACATGATTAGTGATATTGATCAAATTTTCATATACTTGGTGGCATTCTTTTTCTTTTCTTCTTCTTCTTTTTTTTTAAATGTCTATAGAAGTCATTTGCTCATTTTTAATTAGATAATTTTAAATTCATTTTTATTTTTGCTACTGGGTTGTAGGAGATTTTTCTATACGTTGGATATTATCCTTTCATCAAAGAGATGGTCTGCAATATTTTCTCCCATTCCACAGTTTTTCACTTTATTGATCGTTTTCTTTGTTGTATAGAAGCTTTTATGTTGGTATAGTCTCACTTGTCTTTTTTGGATTTATTTCATGTGTATTCAGCATCAAATCCAATAAAATAAATTGCCAAGGATGATGCTAAGGTGCTTTTCTCCTACTTTTTTTGAGGTTTTCTACAGTTTCAATTTTTGTTTTAAATCTTTAATCCATTTTGAGTTATTTTATGTATATGCTGTATTTCATTCTTTGCATGTGGATATCTAGTACCCCCAATGTCATTTGTTGAGAGTGTATCCTTTCTCCCATTGTGTGTCGTTGATATCCTTATTGAAAATCAATATGTTTAGGTTTTTTCTAGTTTCTCTGGTCTTTTTCGCTAGTCTACCTCTCTGTCTTTATGCAAGGACTATGCTGTTTTAATTACTGAGACTTTGTAATAAATTTCAAAATTAGAAAGTGTGGTACATATACACAATGGAATATTACTCATCCCTTAAAAAGAATAAATTTGAATCAGTTCTAATGAGATGGATGAAACTGGAGCTGATTATACAGAGTGAAGTAAGCCAGAAAGAAAAACACCAATACAGTATACTGACACACACATATATATATGGAACTTAGAAAGATAGTAATGATGACCCTGTATGTGAGACAACAAAAAAGACACAGAGGTATAGAACAGACTTTAGGCCTCTGAGGGAGAGAGGGAGGGTGGGATGATTTAGAGAATGGCATTGAAACATGTATACTATTCTATAAGAAACGAAGTGCCAGTCTATGTTCAATACAGGATACAGGTTGCTTGGGGCTGGTGTATGGGATGATCCAGAGAGATGATATGTGGTGGGAGGTGGGAGAGGGCTTCAGCATTGGGAGCTCGTGTACACCTGTGGCTGATTCATGTCAACGTATGACAAAACCAATACTGTGTTGTAACATAGAATAAAGTATTAAAAAAAAAAAAGAAAGTGATACCTGTAACATTGCTGTTTATTTTAAGTTTGCTTGGTTTTTCAGGATCTTTTGTGTTTCTATGTGAGTTTTGTGGGTTGTTTCTGTAAAAATGTCTGGAATTTTGATACAAGATGTAGACTGCATCAAACTTGTAGTATTGTATTGAATAATTTGTCTTTCAGTGGTATGTACATTTTATCAATATTAATCATTCTTACCTATAAATATAGTATGTCTTTCTGTATATGTAATTTTTATTTAATTTAGTGCATCAGTATCTTACAGTTTTAGGTGTACAAATCTTTCACTCTCTTGTTTAGGCCTATTCCTAAATATTTTTTGATGCTATTGTAAATGGTATTGCTTTATTATTTTCTTTTTCAGATAGTTCATTGTTAGCATATAGGATTACTATATGACCCAACAATCTCAATTCTGGATTTATATCCAAAATAATTGAAATCAGTATCTGAAAAAGATGTCTGCATTCCCAGCTTCATCACAGTACTATTCACAATAGCCAAGATATGGAAACAACCCAAAGGTCAATTTACAGATGAAGGAATAAGTAAAATGTGGTATATACACACAATGAAATATTGTATGTGTGTGCATGTGTGTGTGATCTTTTGTGTCCAACTCTTTGTAGCCTCATGGACTGTAGCCTTCCAGCCTCCTCTGTCCGTGGAATTTTCTAGGAAACAATGCTGCAGTGGATCTTTCTGATCCAGGGATCAAACTCACATCTTTTGCATTTCCTGCACTGGTAGGTGTGTTATTTACCACTATGCCACTGTGGAAGGAACAAGGAAAATAACCCAAGTTTCTGAAAACACTAAATTACATCAAATTTCCTATGCAGGAAAAGAAAGAACTACCTCTACTACTCTGGGGGCTTCCCTGATAGTTCAGTTGGTAAAGAACCCACATGCCGTGCAGGAGACCCCAGTTCAACTCCTGTGTCGGGAGACCCACCGGAGAAGCAATAGGCTACCCACTCCAGTCTTCTTGGACTTCCCTGTGACTCAGCTGGTAAAGAATCCACCTGCAATGTGGGAGGCCTGAGTTTGATCCCTGGGTTGGGAAGGTCTCCTGAAGAAGAGAAAGGCTACTAACTCCAGTATTCTTGCCTGGATAATTCCATGGGCTTGCAAAGAGTAGGACATTACTGAGCTTTTCTTTTTTTCCCCCTCTACCACCACCAAAAATAAAACAAAAACCTAAAGAGTTATAGAGACACGTGTACCCCAATGTTCATTGCAGCAATGTTTATAATTGCCAGGACATGGAAACAACCCAGATGTCCATCAGCAGATGAATGGATAAGAAAGCTTTGGTACATATACACAATGAAGTATTACTCAGCCCTCAAAAAGAATAAGTTTGACGCAGTTCTAATGAGATGGATGAAACTGGAGCCGATTATACAGAGTGAAGTAAGCCAGAAAGAAAAACACCAATACAGTATACTGACACATATATATGGAATTTAGAAGACAATAATGATGACCCCGAAAGTGAGACAATATAAGAGACACAGAGGTATAGAACGGACTGTTGGCTTCAGAGGGAGAGGGAGAGGGTGGGAAGATCTGGGAGAAGGACAACGAAACATGTATACAATCATATGGGAGATGAAGCACCAGTCTATGTTCAATACAGGATATAGGATGCTTGGGGCCGGTGTATGGGATGAACCGGGGGGATGGGCAGGGAAGGGAGGTGGGAGGGGGCTTTAACATGGGGAGATCGTCCACACCTGTGGCTGATTCATGTCAATGTATGGCAGAACCAATGCAGTGCTGTGAAATGGA
>SJYC01041709.1:0-21563 GCA_006408675.1 Madoqua kirkii | reverse complement strand
CAAATTTTATGCATATTTAGATTCCAAATGCATATTATGTGCACACACATGCACACATAGAGTGAAATGTGAATAATATGAAGCTTATTAGTCATTAAACTAAAGAAAAGATTCCAAATTATAAGCCTTAAGTTGATTAAAAATGTTTATTTTTCAAAGCAAAATTATGTTTATGTGATAATGTGTGATTCTTACGTCTTGTAGCAACATGATCTAATAATGCACAACACAGATTCGTGGCGACTTATCCATTTCATTTGGAAAGCAGCTGGTATTATAATAAAGTGCCATAAACATCTTTTCACTCCTTCTCACAGATGCTGCCTTATAGTTTATCTTAGAATGAAATCAGTCAAAAGTGAAGAAAATACCAAATGCATGCTCAGACTTTCAATGTAACACCTTTTAAAATAAACCTGAAGAGTTGGAAGCAACCTCTATTACTAACAACAAGGTAAGTAATTAATTGAAAAATGTTCTTTTTTACCCACATGGATCCATAAGTGGTCTAAAATAATGATTGTTAGGGCCCTTTGAGCAGTTAAGAAAGTGCTTGTTAAATCATTACTAGGTGAAAATCATAATATAAATTATACATAGTTATCATTTCAACTGTTCAAGAAACATTTATTCATATGCAAAGGGAACTAGTCAGGCACACAAATAATATTACAGTGTACTGTGAGTGTGGCTTTGAAATTCACTTGATGGGGAAAGATAGAATAATGGGAGGGATTGGGAAGAGAGGAAAGAAAATCAGTCTTTAGGCAATGAGTAGAGTGGAAACTGTTGCCAGGGAGACCGGTTACTAGGATCCTGAAATAGCTTCAATGAGAGTTGATGAAATTCTAAACCAAGGCAAAGGCTGAGGGGGTAAATGAAAAGGAAATATTGAGTTTACTATTTTTTAAAAGAAAAAAATATATATATATATATCAGAAAGGAAAAAGGATTCTTCTCCTTAAAAAAAAAGTTCCAGGTGTCTTCCACTAAAATATGTTGAAAACATAGTATTGTTTGTCAGTTACTTATTAATACATGCAAGGTAATTAACTTTTGTCCTTTTTTTTTAAAATGTCATTTTATGAGATTGTTTCTATCAGTATCCTGATTTTGAAGAGGAGATGACTAAGACAGGGAAGATTTTCTAATAACACATTCCTTGTGAATGGGATCCCTAGAACTCCTACCGCATATCAGACCCAAACTTAGATGCTGAACTCCATTCCTAGTGCCTGAACAATAGGTAGAAGGATATACAGACCTGGACAAATCCTGAAACTCACTCTTTTTCTCTCTGAATCTCTTTCTTGCTTTCCTTTGTGTAAATGAATTTCTAGAATCCTTCACCCGATTCAAGCTACTTATTTTGGAGATTGGGTTCTGCAGCACTTCCCTCTCAGAGGAAGGTGAACAGCTAAAAGGCACTCAAAGATGAAAGCTTCTGAGTTGCTTGCCAGTTAAAGTGAAAAAGAGAATGGAGGCCAGGATTTCACCCTTCAAATATTTGTTGGGGATGGGTGAGGAGAGCTGAGAGTAGGAGGAGGTAGTGTGTGTGTGTGTGTGCGTGTGTGTGTGTGTGTCCTCAATCATGCCTGACTCTTTGTGACCCTACGGACTGTAGCCCGCCAGGCTTCTCTGTCCATGGGATTCTCCAGGCAAGAATACTGGAGAGGGTTGCCATCTCTTTCTTCAGGGGCTCTTCCAACTGGGAGATTGAACTCGCGTCTTCTGTGTCCTCTGCATTGGCAGGCAGATTCTTTACCACTGAGTAGGAGAGTTTAGAAGTGGGAGGAGGTTAGCTAGTCAGTCAGTTAGTTAGTTCAGTTGCTCAGTCGTGTATGACTCTTTGAGACCCAATGAATGGCAGCACGCCAGGCCTCCTTGTCCATCAGCAACTCCGGGAGTTCACTCAGAGTCACACCCATCGAGTTGGTGATGTCATCTGGCCATCTCATCCTAAGTCATCCCCTTCTCCTCCTGCCCCCAATCCCTCTCAGCATTAGAGTCTTTTCCAATGAGTCAACTGTTCACATGAGATAGCCAAAGTACCGGAGTTTCAGCTTCAGCATCATTCCTTCCAAAGAAATCTCAAGGCTGATCTCCTTCAGAATGGACTGGTTGGATCTCTTTGAGTCCAAAGGACTCTCAAGAGTCCAACACCACAGTGCAAAAGCATCAATTCTTTGGCGCTCAGCTTTCTTAACAGTCCAACTGTCATATCCATACATGACCACTGGAAAAACCATAGCCTTGACTAGACTGTCCTGGTGGGAGGCCATCTATGGGGTCGTGCAGTGTCGGCCACGACTGAAGACATTTAGCAGCAGCAGCAGCAGTCAAAGCTTTTTTTTTTTTTTTTTTAGTAGTTAGGTATGGATGTGAGAGTTGGACTATAAAGAAAGCTGAGTGCTGAAGAATCAATGCTTTTGTACTATGGTGTTGGAGAAGACTCTTGAGAGTTTCTTGGACTGTAAGGAGATCTTACCAGTCAATCCTAAAGGAAACCAGTCCTGAATATTCATTGAATGTATTGATATAGAAGCTGAAACTCCAATATTTTGGCCACCTGATGCAAAGAACTGACTCATTTGAAAAGACCCTGATGCTGGGGAAGATTGAAGTCAGGAGAAGAAGAGGATGACAGAGGATGAGATGTTTAGATGGCATCACCGACTCAATAGACATGAGTTTGAGCAATCTCTGGGAGTTGGTGATGGGCAGGGAGGCCTGGTGTACTGCAGTCCATGGGATTACAAAGAGTCAGACACAGCTGAGCAACTGACTGAACTGCACTGATCTTGGTCTCTACATGCACCCAGGACCTCACCTCTCTCCTAAAACTGATCATCTTGTCACTGATTCCCTGCAGGTGTCTGTTCTCGAATCTTTTGAGTATATGTGACATTAACATGGCCCTTTCCTCTGACATTCATATGACACTAACCAAGGTCCTTTCCTATGGTAATGACCTTTAAGGTTGGCATACTGTTCAAAGTCTACATCACCGCATGAACTCTTTATCCAAGTTGACAATGCAGCTGGTGTGTGTGTGTGTATGTGTGTGTGTGTGTGTGTGCGCGTGTCCATGTGTGTGTGTTAGTCACTTAGTTGTGTCTGACTCTGCAACCCCATGAACTGTAGCCAGTCAGGTTCCATTGTCCATGGATTCCTTCAGGCAAGAATACTGGAGTGGGTTGCAATTTCCTTCTCCAGGGGATTTTTCAAACCCACGGATTGAACCCAGGTCTCTGCATTGAAGAAGTCACCACCTGAGGCACCAGGGAACCCCAATGTAGCCTAGAAAAGGGCAATTATATGTGAAGCTGACAATATATAATGTTTTATGTTAGAAATAATGATAAAGTTAATAGGCAAAATTTTTAAATGAGGGACTATTGACCCTAAAATGCTCAAAATTCTCCAAGCCAGGTTTCAGCAATACATGAACTGTGAATTTCCAGATTCCAGATGTTCAAGCTGGTTTTAGAAAAGGCAGAAGAACCAGAGATCAAATTGCCAACATACACTGGATCATTGAAAAACCAAGAGAGTTCCAGAAAAAAAACCACATATATTTCTACTTCATTGATTATGCCAAAGCCTTTGACTGTGTGGATCACAATAAACTGTGGAAAATTCTGAAAGAGATAGAAATACCAGGCCACCTGACCTGCCTCTTGAGAAACCTATATGCAGGCCAGGAAGCAACAGCTAGAATTGGACATGGAACAAAAGACTGGTTCCAAATAGGAAAAGGAGTATGTCAAGGCTGTATATTGTTACCTTGCTTATTTAACTTCTATGCAGAGTACATCATGAGAAATGCTGTGCTGGAATAAGCACAAGCTGGAATCAAGATTTCTGGGAGAAATAACAATAACCTCAGATAAACATCTTTATGGCAGAAAATGAAGAGGAACTAAAAAGCCTCTTAATGAGAGTGAAAGAGGAGAGTGAAAATATTGGCTTAAAGCTCAACATTCAGAAAACTAAGATCATGGCATCTGGTCCCATCACTTTATGGGAAATAGATGGGGAAACAATGGAAACAGTGTCAGACTTTATTTTTCTGGGCTCCAAAATCACTGAGGATGGTGATTGTAGCCATGAAATTAAAAGGTGCTTACTCCTTAGAAGAGAAGTTATGACCAACCTAGACAGCATATTGAAAAGCAGAGACATTACTTTGCCAACAAAGGTCTGTCTAGTCAAGGCTATGGTTTTTCAGGTTGTCATGTATGGATGTGAGAGTTGGACTGTTAAGAAAGCTGAGCACCAAAGAATTGGTGCTTTTGAACTGTAGTGTTGGAGAAGACTTTTGAGAGTCCCTTTTGCTGCAAGGAGATCCAATCAGCCGATTCTAAAGGAGATCAGTCCTGAGTGTTCTTTGGAAGGAATGATGCTAAAGCTGAAACTCCAGTACTTTGGCCACCTCATGCAGAGAGTTGACTCACTGCAAAAGACTCTGATGCTGGGAGAATTTGTGGGCAGGAGGAGAAGGGGACGACAGAGGATGAGATGCCTGGATGGCAACACTGACTCAATAGACATTAGTTTGAGTGAACTCCGGGAGTTGGTGATGGACAGGGAGGCCTGGTATGCTGCAATTCATGGGGTCAAAAAGAGTCGGACACAACTGAGTGCCTGAACTTTACTGAACTGATTGACCCCATACATGTTCAACATGTAGTTACCATCTAGACCCTATCAATAAGCAAAAGAGAAACAAAGGGAAGAAACACCCTTTGTAAAAGTAATGCAATTTTTAAAGGAATCTCCACACTGTTCTTTAAAAAAATTGCAAATAGAACTGCCTTATGACCCAACAATCCCACTGCTGGGCATGCACACTGAGGAAACCAGAATTGAAAGAGACACATGTACCCCAATGTTCACTGCAGCACTGTTTATAATAGCCAGGACATGGAAGCAACCTAGATGTCCCTCAGCAGATGAATGAATAAGAAAGCTGTGGTACATAGACACAATGGAGTATTACTCATCCATTAAAAAGAACATATTTGAATCAGTTCTAATGAGATGGATGAAACTGGAGCTGATTATATAAAGTAAGCCAGAAAGAAAAACACCAATACAGTATACTGACACATATATATGGAATTTAGAAAGATAGTAATAATGACCTTGTATGTGAGACAGCAAACGAGTCACAGATGTATAGAACGGACTTTAGGCCTCTGAGGGAGAGGGAGAGGGTGGGATAATTTGAGAGAAATTCTAAAATAAGAGTGTATATTTCTGGCAATTAATGGTAGAAAAATTTCAGAAAAATCCTTAATAGTTATGCATAAGAAATATTTTAAATAGTGATGCCTAGTTAACAGTGCATGAGATATTAATATGGAGATACACTTTCAGTGTAAAAAGTGGTATGAGATACATAAATATATTATCCCACTGTTTTCTCAATATACACATGTGAACTACTGCAAGAAATATGTAAACTAAATTATGATTATAAAGGGGCTTTCCTTATAGCTCTGTTATTAAAGAATCTGCAATACAGGAGACTCTGGTTCAATTCCTGGGTTGGGAGGATCCCCTGGAGAAGGGAAAGGTTAACCACCCAGTATTCTGGCCTGGAGAATTCCACAGACTGTATAGTTCATGGACTCAAAAAGAGCCATACATGACTGAGCCACTTCCATTCATTCATTCATGGTTATAAAAAGCAAATTGATTTACTGGACTATTTTCTATGTACATCCTTCTGTGTTTTCTTAATTAATACCTTTAAATACATAAATGTAATTCAATATTTTTCATTGAATAAAGAAAATTAAACACTTAAAATGAAAAAAAAAACAAGGTTGGGAGGATCCCCTGGAGAAGGGAAAGGTTAACCACCCAGTATTCTGGCCTGGAGAATTCCACAGACTGTATAGTTCATGGACTCAAAAAGAGCCATACATGACTGAGCCACTTCCATTCATTCATTCATGGTTATAAAAAGCAAATTGATTTACTGGACTATTTTCTATGTACATCCTTCTGTGTTTTCTTAATTAATACCTTTAAATACATAAATGTAATTCAATATTTTTCATTGAATAAAGAAAATTAAACACTTAAAATGAAAAAAAAAACACAGAAGCAATTCACCACAAATATATAAACAATAAATATAAGAAAAATCTTTGAACTTCTAGATAATTACACAAATTCAGCATCTCAAAGTGACAACCATTTCCACATTATACAACAGTCAAGATTTTTTTAAATGTACTGAAAAGTTGATAAGACAACATATATTTTGCATTTCTAGGAATCAATTAGGCAAATCCTAGAAATTACATAAAAAATCCCATACCTTCTTTTCCTGAGAAATTTCACACTCTGGAATCAGTATGAAGAAAACAATGAGTTTAGACAACAATTTTTAACAAAAATGTTTATCAATGTGTTTCTTAACACTTAAAAAATTAACAATGAGTCAATAAACACTATATAAAATAGTTAAGTGATGTTTTCATAAGATGTTTTGAGTCACTGAAGTCTAGCAATCTAGACAGCATCAGAATGTAGTGTATTAAACAAGACATAAAAGTAGACAACACTTGTTAGAATTACACAAAGTAGGCAAGATAGAAAGAGTCAACTTCATTATTGCTACTTTAAGGTTTACAGGTGGAGTCAAGATTCTTTCCTAACATAAACAACTTAGTCAAGAACCCCTTGCTCTATGATTCAGAGACATCGGTTAACCTGTGTCCCTTACATTCACATAAACTCTAGACACTAGTATTACATACAAAATAAGACATTTCAGAAAAATCAGAGGAAGTAAATGGCATTTGGAAACCTCAGTTCAGAAAGAGGAGAAAGATTCAACTACTGTCCACTGAGCACTATGTCAGAACTAAAGAGTTTAAAGTAAAATTGTATATAACTACTATTTGTCCATAAAAATACTGCATTTATATGAAAAAGGCAAACAAAAAGCAAGCTAGCTATTCCACAAACAAAGTTACCTCTGAGGTCTTCATCATTATTTGGTTTCTGAGTGTCAGTAATCCACACGAGGCTAGTGGTAACACATGTGGTAATGGAATTTCCAGATTTTATTTGATTAATTATAACCTAAAGTACATAAAATGACTCACACTCAGCAGAACCAAAGGTAGAAAATATTGTTGAAAAATCCAGTTTCTCTGAATAAAAACATGTCGTGAGAAGGAGCAGTACTGATGAGTGAATGGTACAATTCTTTGATCGGCTTTTAATTTTAAAACACACTGTGATCTAAAGCCACTAGATTTGTTCTCCAGCTGTAAAATAAACCCAAATTAAGAACAATAGGGCATTTGCCTTTTGAGATGCCTTCAAGGATTTTCAAGAATCAAAAATGAGGATAAATTTTTTAACATTGCTTCTTGATTTTGACGAAAATAGTGGAATAGAAGTAGGTAAAACATAGGTTTTTCTGTGGGGTTTCAGCTTATAAATGAACTGAAAGTGTTTACGTGATAAAAAAGCAAAAATTTTATGTCTCAAGCTGCAAATCCATGTGCAGAAACTACTCAAGGAACATCATCTGAAAAGATTAGAATTAACAGAGTATAAAACCTAGCATGGAATGAGAATAATCCTACCACAATTCATGGAGCATCGGGCAGAATGCGTGGAAAGTTTTTCTTCAGTTGTAGAGGTCAATTAAATCTAGACTGGGTGTGCTGATCTGATCTACCCTAACAAACCTTTATAAAATTAAATAGAAACAATCCCTGACTTACGATGATTAGATGTAAAATGTTTTGACTTTACAATGGTTCACAAGCAACATACATTAAGTAGAAACAATACTTGAATTTTGAATGATCTTTTCCTGGACTAGCAATATGTGGTACAGTATTTGTTCATGATGTTGGCCAGTCAGGTGCTTACAAAAGTAAATAATTGATACACTCACCACCATTCTGTGTACTCATGGAACCATTCTGTTTTTCATGTTAAGTATTGTTTTAGTAAATCACATGAGATACTTAAAACTTTATTATAAAATACTTTTTGTGTGAGATGATTTTTGTCCAACTGTAGGCTAATTTAAATGGTCTGAGCACTTTTAATGTAAGCTTGGATAAGCTATGATGTTTAGTAGTCTAGGTGTACTGAATGCATTATCAATATATGATATATTTAATTTATGATGAGTTTACTAAGCACAACCTTAATCTAAGTGAAGGATAATTTGTAACTAAAATGAATCCCAGAATATCTGAGTATTTTCTGATTCCCTTCCTATTTATGTCACCACAGAACCCTGAGTAGAATTCTCAGTGCTATACAGTAGGTTTTAATCAGTTATCTATATACACATTAGTGTATATATGTCAGTCACAATCTCCCCATTCTTCCCACTCTCCCCTCTCTCTTTAATATGCATAGGTTTGCACTTTACATCTATCTCTAATTCTGCTTCGCAAATATGTCCATCATTGTAAATTCCACAAATAAACAATATTATATGATATTCGTTTTTCTCTTTCAGATTTACTTCACTCTGTATGATAGTATCTAGGTTAATCCACATCTATGCAAATGGCACAATTTATTTTTATGGCTGAGTAGTATTTCATTGCATATATGTACCACATCTTCATCCATTATTCTGTTGATGGACATTGAGGTTGATTCTTTCAGGTTGGTTTATTTCTCTCCCTTGTTTCTTGTCTTGCCATAAGAAATATGAAACGACAAACTACAACTCAGGCTGAATTTCTCAGCTCTTGTCTTGTCATGGCAAGGTTTTGAAACAACAGACGGGTTACAGCTCAGTTAACAGCGCAAGCAGACAGATCTTTTATTAAACAGACAGAGGACAGTACACTCTTGAGATGTATGAGTAAGCCAGCACCAAAGGAGAGGCACTGGTCCTTCTTGGGTTCTCTTTGTATACTCCCTATCTCCTCCTGTTGGTTCTGCCTTGTGCAAAATAAGGCTTTGTACCCACCACCAGCCAGAAAAGAGAATGTGAATGGTTGTATGTTCAAGGCCTATTGACTGTTGTAGATTATATAACCAGATGTGTTGCATGTCTTTCCCATAATTTAGTCTGTTATAATCAAATGTATTATGTATATATAAAATTTATGAACCTTTAAAGAGAGTTTCAGAAAAACATCTATTTCTACTTTATTGACTATGCCAAAGTTTTTGACTGTGTGGATCACAATAAACTGTGGGAAATTCTGAAAGAGATGATGGGAATATCAGACCACCTGACCTGCCTCTTGAAAAACCTATATGCAGGTCAGGAAGCAACAGTTAGAACTGGACATGGAACAACAGACTGGTTCCTAATAGAAAAAGCTGTACATCAAGGCTGTATATTGTCACCCTGCTTATTTAAGTTACACGCAGAGTACATCATGAGAAATGTTGGGCTAGGAGAAACACAAGCTGGAATCAAGACTGCCGGGAGAAATATCAATAACCTCAGATATGTAGATGACACCATCTTTATGGCAGAAAGTGAAGAGGAACTAAAAAGCCTCTTGATGAAAGTGAAAGAGGAGAGTGAAAATGTTGGCTTAAAGCTCAACATTCAGAAAACTAAAATCATGGCATCCGTTCCCATCACTTTATGGTAAATAGATGGGGAAACAGTGGAAACAGTATCACACTTTATTTTGGGGGGCTCCAAAATCACTGCAGATGGTGATTGCAGCCATGAAATTAAAAGACACTTACTCCTTGGAAGGAAAGTTATGACCAACCTAGATAACATATTCAAAAGCAGAGACATTACTTTGCCGACTAAGGTCCATCTAGTCAAGGCTATGGTTTTTCCTCTGGCCATGTATGGATGTGAGAGTTGGACTGTGAAGAAGACTGAGCGCCGGAGAATTGATGGTTTTGAACTGTGGTGTTGGAGAAGACTCTTGAGAGTCCCTTGGACTGTAAAGAGATCCAAACAGCCCATTCTAAAGGAGATCAGTTCTGGGATTTCTTTGGAAGGAATGATGCTAAAGCTGAAACTCCAGTACTTTGGCCAACTCATGCGAAGAACTGACTCATTGGAAAAGATTTTGATGCTGGGTGGGATTGAGGGTAGGAGGAGAAGGGGACGACAGAGGATGAGATGGCTGGATGGCATCTTTGACTCGATGGACGTGAGTTTGGATGAACTCTGGGAGTTGGTGATGGACAGGGAGGCCTGGCGTGCTGCAGTTCATGGGGTTGCAGACAGTTGGACACGACTGAGCGACTGAACTGAACTGAACTGACTGGGCTCCTAGGTTACTTGGGATGCAGCTGAGCATTGAGAAATTCCTGTGGTTAATTCGTATCCACTCTGTCCTAGGGCATATGTGCAGCAGTTGGAAAAGTTTCTGGCTCTTTTTGTAGCATATCTGTGAGCTCTGTTGGGAATGTTTGAGGTGGAATTTAGAGATCAGCTTGTATCCTTTTCAGCTGGGCCACACCATGTTGCTTCTGCCTATCTCCCTACTAACATTTCCATGTCCTGGTTATTACTGTAAATAGTGCTGCAATTAACATTGGGGTGTATGTATATTTTTGAATTATTATTTTTTTCCGAGTATATGCCCAGGGTAGGTTGTTAGGTTTTACGATAGTTCTACTTTTAATTTTTTAAGGAAATTTCATACTGTATTCCCCAGTTGCTGTATCAATTTACATTCCCACTAAGAGTATAGGAGGTTTCCCTTTTCTCTACACCTCCCCAGCATTTATTGTTTGTAGATTTTTAAAAATTTTTTATTGAAATATAATTGTTTCATAATGTTGTGTTAATTTCAACTGTACAATGAAGTGAATTAGTTATATACATATCCCTTCCCTCATGAACCTGCCTCCCAACACCCTTCTCACCACATCCCACCCATCTGCACCACCAAAGAGCATCAGTCTGAGCTTCCTGCACTTTATACCAGGTTCCCATTAGCAATCTATTTTACATGTGATAGTGTATTTATGTTAACTCTAATCTCTCAGTTCATACCACTTCCCTTTACTCCTCTGTGCTCACGTGTCTGCTCTCTGAGTGTTGTCTCTATTCCTGCCATGGATATAGGCTCATCTGTACCATTTTCCTAGCTTCCACATGTTTTTCTCGGTACACAACATTTATCTTTCTTTTCCTGACTTACTTTACTCTGAATGACAGACTCTAGGTACATCCATGTCTTAGAGAAGAGCCTTATTAATTCCTTTTATGACTGAGTAATATTCCATTGTATATGTGTACCATACATTCCTTATATGTTCCATCTCTCTTTGGACTTTTAGGTTGTTTCCATGTCCTGCCTATTGTAAATGGTACTGCAATAAATATTGGGTACATGTGTCTTTTGAATTATGATATTCTCAGGATATACATCCAGGAGAAAGGAGTATGTGAAGGCTGTATATTGTCACCCAGTTTATTTAACTTACAGGTAGAGTTCAGTTCAGTCACTCAGTCATGTCCAACTCTCTGCGACCCCATGAATCGCAGCATGCCAGTCCTCCCTGTTTATTACCATCTCTTGGAGTTCACTTAGACTCATGTCCATCGAGTCCGTGATGCCATCCAGCCATATTATCCTCGGTTGTCCCCTTCTCTTCCTGCCCCCAATCCCTCCCAGCATCAGAGTCTTTTCCAATGAGTCAACTCTTTGCATGAGGTGGCCAAAGTACTGGAGTTTCAGCTTTACCATCATTCCTTCCAAAGAAATCCCAGGGTTGATCTCCTTCAGAATGGACTGGTTGGATCTCCTTGCAGTCCAAGGGATTCTCCAGAGTCTTCTCCAACACCACAGTTCAAAAGCATCAATTCTTCGGTGCTCAGCTTTCTTCATAGTCCAACTCTCACATCCATACATGACCACAGGAAAAACCATAGCCTTGACTAGACGGACCTTAGTCTGCAAATAGGTAGAGTACATCTTGCAAATGCTGGGGTGGATGAAGCACAAGCTGGAATCAAGTTTGCTGGGATAAATATCAATAACCTCAGAAATGCAGGTGACACCACCCTTATGGCAGAAAGTGAAGAGGAACTCTTGATATCTTGAAAGAGGAGAGTGAAAAAGTTGACTTAATCAACATTCAAAAACCTAAAATCATGGTATCTGGTCCCTTTACTTCATGGCAAATAGTTAGGGAACAATGGAAACAATGGCAAACTTTATTTATTTATTTTTTTGGCTCCAAAATCACTGCAGATGGTGGCTACAGCCATCAAATTAAAGGGCACTTGCTCCTTGGAAGAAAAGCTATGATCAATCTAGACAGCATGTTAAAAAGCAGAGACATTACTTAGCTGGCAAAGGTCCATCTAGTCAAAGTTATGGATTTTCCTGTAGACATGTATGGATGTGAGAGTTAGACCATAAAGAAAACTGAGTGCCAAAAAATGGATGCTTTTGAACTGAGATGTTGGAGAAGACTCTTGAGTTCCTTGGACAGCAGGGAGATAAAACCAGTTAATTCTAAAGGAAATCGGTCATATATATTCATTGAAAGGACAAATGCTGAAGCTCCAATACTTTGGCTACCTGATGCAAAGAACTGACCCATTGGAAAAGACCCTGATGCTAGGAAAGACTGAAGGCAAGAGGAGAAGGGGATGGCAGAGGATAAGATGGTTAAATAGCATCACTGACTCAATGAACATGAGTTTGAGCAAGCTCTGGGAGTTGTGTGCTGCAGTCCATGGGGTCACAGAGTTGGACATGAGTGAGTTACTGAAGTGAACTGAACTGATGCCCAGGAGTGGGTTTGCTGGATCATATGGTAGTTTTTAAGGAATCTCCATACTCTTCTCCAAAGTGGCTGTATCAATTTACATTCCCATCAACAGTGCAAGAGTGTTCCTTTTCTTCTTCACCCTCTCCATCATTGTTTGCAGTTTCTTTGATGATAGCCATTTCTGACTGGTGTGTGGAGTTACCTCGTTATTGTTTTGATTTACATTCTTCAAACAATTAGTGACGTGCAGCATTTTCCATGTGTCTCTTGGTAATCTGTATATCTTCCTTACAGAGATATCTGTTTCATTCTTCCACGTATTTGTTGAGTGCATTTCTTGTTTGTTTGTTTGTTTTAAACATTGAACTCCATGAGCTGTTTGTATATTTTGGACATTAATGGCTTGTTTTTGATGCTTTACTGGCAAATATTTTCTTCCATCCTGAGCATTGTCTTGTTTATGGCTTCTATTGGTGTGGAAAAGCTTTTAAGTTTAATTAAAGCTCAATATTCAGAAAACGAAGATCATGGCATCTGGTCCCATCACTTCATGGCAAATAGATGGGGAAACAGTGGAAACAGTGTCAGATTTTATTTTTGGGGGGCTCCAAAATCACTGAGGATGGTGACTGCAGCCATGAAATTAAAAGACGTTTACTCCTTGGAAAAGTTATGACCAACCTAGATAGCATATTTAAAAGCAGAAACATTACTTTGCTGACTAAGGTCTGTCTAGTCAAGGCTATGGTTTTTCCTGTGGTCATGTATGGATGTGAGAATTGGACTGTGAAGAAGGCTGAGTGCTAAAGAATTGATGCTTTTGAACTGTGGTGTTACAGAAGACTCTAGAGAGTCCCTTGGACTGTAGGGAGATCAAACCAATCCATTCTGAAGGAGATCAACCCTGGGACTTCTCTGGAAGGAATGATGCTAAAGCTGAAACTCCAATACTTTGGCCACCTCATGTGAAGAGTTGACTCATTGGGAAAGACTGTGATGCTGGAAGGGATTGAGGGCAGGAGGAGAAGGGAATGACAGAGGATGAGATGGCTGGATGGCATCACTGAGTCGATGCACGTGAGTCTGAGTGAACTCTGGGAGTTGGTGATGGACAGGGAGGCCTGGCATGCTGCAATTCATAGGGTTACACAGAGTAGGACACGACTGAGTGACTGAGCTAAACTGAATTGAGGTTACAATTATTATTTTTAATCTTTATTTCATTACTCTAAGAGATGGTTCAAGAAAAAGACCTTGCTGTGGTTTATGTCCAAGAGTGTTTTCCTTAGGTTTTACTCTAAGAGTTTTATAATATTTAGCTTAATGTTAGATTTGGCATGCTGCAGTCAATGGGGTTGCAAAGAGTCAGACATGACTGAGCGATTGAACTGAATATTAAGTCTTTAATTCATTTAGTGTTTATTTTTGTGTATAGTATTATAGTGTTCTAATTTCAGTCTTTTACATGTAGCTGTACAGATTTTCCAGCACTATTTATTGAAGATGCTGTCTTTTCTCTGTTATACATGCTTGCTTCCTTTGTCATAGCTTAGGTGACCACAGGGCCATGAATTTATTTCTGGGCTTTTTTATATATTGCCATTGCTGTATATTTCTGTTTTTTTTTTTTTTTGTGCCAGTACTATACTACTGTGTGGATCACAAAAAACTGTGGAAAATTCTGAAAGAGATGGGAATACCAGACCACCTGATATGCCTCTTGAGAAATCTGTATGCAGGTCAGGAAGCAACAGTTAGAACAGGACATGGACCAACAGACTGGTTCCAAATAGGAAAAGGAGTATGAGAAGGCTGTATATTGTCACACTGCTTATTTAACATATGCAGAGTACATCATGAGAAATGCTGGACTGGAAGAAGCACAAGCTGGGATCAAGATTGTGGGAGTAATATCAATAACCTCAGATATGAAGATGACACCACCGTTATGGTAGAAAGTGAAGAGGAGCTAAAAAGCCTCTTGATGAAAGTGAAAGAGGAGAGTGAAAATGTTGGCTTAAAGCTCAACATTCTGAAAACGAAGATGATGGCATCTGGTCCCATCACTTCATGGGAAATAGATGGGGGAAGAGTGAAAACAGTGTCAGAATTTATTTTTTTGGGCTCCACAATCACTGTGGATGGTGATTGCAGCCATGAAAATAAAAGATGCTTACTCCTTTTTAAGGGCTGAGTAATACTCTTTTGTGTATATGTACCACAGATTTCTTATCCATTCATCTGCTGATGGACATCTAGGTTGTTTCCATGTCCTGGCTATTATAAACAATGCTGCAATGAACATTGGGGTACATGTGTCTCTTTCAATTCTGGTTTCCTCAGTGTGTATGCACAGCAGTGGGATTGCTGGGTCATAAGGCAGTTTTATTTGCATTTTTTAAGGAATCTCCACACTCTTTTCCATAGTGGCTGTACTAGTTTGCATTCCCACCAACAGTGTAAGAGGGTTCCCTTTTCTCCACATCCTCTCCAGCATTTATTGCTTGTAGAGTTTTGAATCGCAGCCATTCTGACTGGTGTGATAAATTTGAATCAGTTCTAATGAGATGGAAGACACTGGAGCCAATCATACAGAGTGAAGTAAGCCAGAAAGAAAAACACCAATACAGTATACTGACATATATATATGGCATTTAGAAAGATAGTAATGATGACCCTGTATGTGTGACAACAAAAGAGACACAGAGGTATAGAATGGACTTTTGGCCTCTGAGGGAGAGGGAGAGGGTTGGATGATTTGGGAGAATGGCATTGAAACATGTATACTATCATGTAAGAAATGAAGTGCCAGTCTATATTCGATACAGGATACAGGATGCTTGGGGCTGGAGTACAGGGATGAACCAGAGAGATAATATGGGGTGGGAGGTGAGAGGGGGTTTCAAGATTGGGAGCTCTTATACACCCATGGTGGATTCATGTCAATGTATGGCAAAACCAATACAGTATTGAAACGTAGAATAAAGTATTAAAAAAAATTCTTCTTCTGTTTTTTTTTTCATTGTTATTTTATAGGAATGCAAGAGATTTCTGTGTAACAGTTTTGTATCCTGCAACTTTACCAAATTCATTGATTAGCTCTAATAATTTTCTGGTGGCATCTCTTAGGATTTTCTATGTGTACTATACTATCATCTCTCAAGAATGACAGATTTGTCTTTTCTTTTCCAATTTGTATTATATTATTTTTTTTTCTTCTACGAGGGCCCTGGCTAGGCCTTTCAAAAACATGTTGACTAAAAGTGGTGAAAGTGGACATCCTTGTCTTGTTCCTGATCCTACGAGTCAATTCAGTTCAGTTCAGCTCAGTCACTCAGTGGTGTCTGACTCTTTGCAACCCCATGAACCACAGCAGGCCAGGCCTTTCTGTCCATCTTCATCTCCCAGAGGTCACTCAGACTCACATCCATCGAGTTGGTGATGCCATCCAGCCATCTCATCCTCTGTCGTCCCCTTTTCCTCCTGCCCACAATTCCTCTCAACATCACAATCCTTTCCTATGTGTCAACTCTTTGCATGAGGGAGCCGAAGTACTAAAGTTTCAGCTTTAGCTTCATTCCTTCCAAAGAACACCCAGGTCTGATCTCCTTCAGAATGGACTGGTTGGATCTTCTTGCAGTCCAGAGGACTCTCAAAACTCTTCTTCAACACCACAGTTCAAAAGCATCGATACTTTACCACTCAGTCTTCTTCACAGTCCAACTTTAATATCCATACATGACGACTGAAAAAACTATAGCCTTGACTAGATAGGGGTTTGTTGGCAATAGTACTAAAGTTTCAGCTTTAGCTTCATTCCTTCCAAAGAACACCCAGGTCTGATCTCCTTCAGAATGGACTGGTTGGATCTTCTTGCAGTCCAGAGGACTCTCAAAACTCTTCTTCAACACCACAGTTCAAAAGCATCGATACTTTACCACTCAGTCTTCTTCACAGTCCAACTTTAATATCCATACATGACGACTGAAAAAACTATAGCCTTGACTAGATAGGGGTTTGTTGGCAAAGTAATGTCTCTGCTTTTCAATATGCTATCTAGGTTGGTATAACTTTTCTTCAAAGCAGTAAGTGCCTTTTAATTTCATGGCTGCAATCACTATCTGCAGTGATTTTTGAGCACCCAAAATAAAGCCTGACACTTTTCACTGTTTCCCCATCTATTTCCCATGAAGTGATGGGACCAGATGCCATCTTCATTATCAGTTTAGGTCTGAATTTGGCAATAAAGAGCTCATGATCTGAGCTACAGTCAGCTGCTGGTCTTGCTTTTGTTGACTGTATAGAGCTTCTCCATCTTTGGCTTCAAAGGATATAATCAATCTGATTTGGGTTGACCATCTGATGATGTCCATGTGTAGAGTCTTCTCTTGTGTTGTTGGAAGAAGGTGTTTTCTCTGACCAGTGTGTTCTGTTGGCAAAATTCTATTAGCTGTTGCCCTGCTTCATTCTGTATTCCAAGGCCAGTTTACCTGTTGCTCCAGGTGTTTTTTGACTTCCTATTTTAGCATTCCAGTCCCCTATAATGAAAAGGACATCTTTTGGGAGGTGTTAGTTCTAAAAGGTCTTGTAGGTCTTTATAGAACCATTCAACTTCAGCTTGTTCAGTGTTACTGATTGGGGCATAGACTTGGATAACTGTGATATTGAATGGTTTGCCTTGGAAATGAACAGAGATCATTCTGTCGTTTTTGAGATTGTATCCAAGTACTGCATTTCGGACTCTTTTCTTGACCATGATGGTTACTCCATTTTTTTCTGAGAGATTCCTGCCCGCAGTAGTAGATATAATGGTCACCTGAGCTAAATTCTCACACTGGAGTTATTTCTCCACTGTTATCCACTGGCATATTGGGCATCTACTGACTTGGGGAGTTCCTCTTTCAGTATCCTATCATTTTGCCTTTTCATATTGTTCCTTGGGTTCTCAACACAAGAATACTGAAGTGGCTTTCCATTTCCTTCTGCAGTGGACCACATTCTGTCAGACCTCTCCACCAATACCTTAAGAATAAGATATACATATATATTTATATATATACATATGTTAAATATAAATTATGTGTATATATACATAATATATATATATATCTTATGTATATCATATCTTATATGTATTTCCATGCTACTCTCCTTATTCATCCCAACTCTTCCTTCCTTCCACCCAAGGTTCATAAGGAAATGCTTTCTGTTTTTCACCATTGAGAACGATGTTTGCAGTGGATTTGTCATATACGAGCTTTATTATGCTGTGATAGATTTCCTCTATGCCCATTTTCCTGAGAGAGAGAGTCTTTTTGTTTTTGTTTTTTTAATCATAAATGAGTGTTGAAGTTTGCCAAAACATTTTAGATGATTATATGCTTTTTAAAATGTAGTTTTAAAATAGATTTTAAAATTAGACTTTAAAAATAAATCTATGTTAATTTATAATTGAAGCAAAATTGCTTTACAGTATTATGTTGATCTCTTCCATACATCAACATGAGTCAGCCATAGGTATGCATATGTTTCCTCTCTCTTGAAACTCCCTCCCACTTCCCACTACATTCCCATCCCTCTAGGTTGTCACAGAGCTCTGGTTTGAGTTCTCTGAGTAATGCAGCAAGTTCTCCCTAGCTATCTATTTAACTTACATGCAGAGTACATCATGAGAAACGCTGGGTTGGGAGAAGCACAAGCTGGAATCAAGATTGCTGGGAGAAATATCAATAACCTCAGATATGAAGATGACATCACCCTTATGAGAGAAAGTGAAAAGAAACTAAAAAGCCTCTTGATGAAAGTGAAAGAAGAGAGCAAAAAAGTTGGCTTAAAGCTCACCATTAAGAAAATGAAGATGATGGCATCTGGTCCCATCACTTCATGGGAAATAGATGGGAAAACAGTGGAAACTGTGTCAGACTTTAAAATCACTGCAGGTTTTGACTCAGCCATTTAATTAAAAGACGCTTACTCCTTGAAAAAGTTATGACCAACCTAGATAGCATATTGAAAAGCAGAGATATTACTTTGCTAACACAGTTCCATCTAGTCAAGGCTATAGTTTTTCCAGTGGTCGTGTATGGATGTGAGAGTTGGACTGTGAAGAAAGCTGAGGGTCAAAGAATTGATGCTTTTGAACTGTGTTGTTGGAGAAGACTCTGGAGAGTCCCTCGGACTGCAAGGAGATCCAACCAGTCCATTCTGAAGGAGACCAGCCCTAGGATTTCTTCAGAGGGATAATACTGAAGCTAAAACTCCAGTACTTTGGCCATCTCATGTGAAGAGTTGACTCATTGGAAAAGACTGTGATGCTGGGAGAGATTGGGGGCAGGAGGAGAAGGGGCGACAGAGGATGAGATGGCTGGATGCCATCACGCACTTGATGAACGTGAGTCTGAGTGAACTCCAGGATTGGTGATGGACAGGGAGACCTGGAGTGCTGCAATTCATGGGGTCGCAAAGAGTCAGACATGACTGCGCAACTGAACTGAACTAACTGATTGATCTATTTACACATGGTAGTGGGTATATTTCCATGCTACTCTCTTAACTCATCCCACCCCATCATTCCTACCACTCTCTCTATCCATATATCTGTTCTCTCTATCTGCATCTTTATTGGTTCCTGAAAATAGGTTCATCAGTACCATCATTCTAGATTTCATACATATGAATTAATGTATGTTATTTGCTTTTCCCTTTTTGACTTACTTCACTTTGTATAATAGGCTCTAGGTTCATCCACCTCACTAACACTGATTCAAATGTGTTTCTTTACATGACCAATATTCCACTGTACACAAGTTTCCTAGTAGCTCAGTCAGTAAAGAGTCTGCCTGCAGTGCAGGAGATCCTGGTTCAATTCTTGGGTAGGAAGATCCTCTGGAAAAGGGACAGGCTACATACTCCAGTATTCTTTGACTTCCCTGGTGTCTTATCTGGTTAAGAATCTGCCAACAATGAGAGACACTTGGGTTCAATCCCTGGGTTTTCTTTACATGACCAATATTCCACTGTACACAAGTTTCCTAGTAGCTCAGTCAGTAAAGAGTCTGCCTGCAGTGCAGGAGATCCTGGTTCAATTCTTGGGTAGGAAGATCCTCTGGAAAAGGGACAGGCTACATACTCCAGTATTCTTTGACTTCCCTGGTGTCTTATCTGGTTAAGAATCTGCCAACAATGAGAGACACTTGGGTTCAATCCCTGGGTTGGAAAGATCCCCTGGAGGAGGGAACCACTACTCACCGTTCTCCATTCTGGCCTGGAGAATTCCATGGACTGTATAGTCCATGTGGTCACAAAGAGTCAGACAGAACCAGGCGTCTTTCACTTTCACCACAACTTCTTTTTCCATTCACCACCTGTCTGTGGGCATCTTGCTTACTTCCATATCCTAGCTATTGTAAATAGTGCTGCAATTAACACTGGGCTCATGTTTCTTTAATAATTATGGCTTTCTCAGGGTATATGCCCAGTAGTGAGATTGTTGGGTCATATGGTAGTTTTATTTCTAGTCTTTTAAGGAATATCCATATTGACTCCACAGTGACTATATCAATTTACATTCTCACCAACAATGAAAGAGGGTTCCCTTTTCTCCACATCTTCTCCAGGTATGTATTATTTGCATATTTTTTGATGCTAGCCATTCTGACTGGTGTGCGGTAATATCTCATTGCAGTTTTGATTCATAGTTCTCTAATAATGAGTGGTACTGAACATCTTTTCATGTGTTTATTAGCCATCTGTATATCTTCTTTGGAGAAATGTCTGTTTAAGCCTTTTGCCAACCTTTTGATTGGGTTGTTTTCCTAGTATTGGTACATATACACAATAGAATATTACTCAGGCATTTTAAAAGAATGCATTTGACTCAGTTCTAATGAGGTGGATGAAACTGAAGCGTATTATACAGAGTGAAATAAGTCAGAAATAAAAATACCAATACAGTATACTAATGAATATATATGGAATTTAGAAAGATGGTAATGATAACCCTATATGTGAGACAGCCAAAGAGACACAGATGTATAGAACAGTCTTTTGGACTCTGTGGGAGAAGGCAAGGATGGGATGATTTGAGAGAATAGCATTGAAACATGTATATTATCATATGTGAAACAGGTCGCCAGTACAGGTTGGATGCATGGGACAGCATACTCAGGTCTGGTGCACAGGGATGACCCAGAGGGATGGGATGGGGAGGGAGGTGGGAAGGGGGCTCAGGATGGGGAACACATGTACATCCATGGCTGATTCATGTCAATGTATGACAAAAACCACTACAATATTGTAAAGTAATTAGCTTCCAATTAAAATAAATTAATTTAAAAAAGAAGCTATGTATATATTTATAAATTAATCCTTTGTCAGTTGTTTCATTTACTATTATTTTCTCCCATTCTGAAGATTGCCTTTTCACCTGTTTAGAGTTTCCTTTGCTATGAAAAATCTAAGTTTAATTAGACTCCATTTGTTTATTTTTATTTTCATTACTCTAGAAGGTGCTTTTATTTTCCCTTGTAGCTCAGATGGTAAAAAGTCTGCCTGAAATGCAGGAGACCTGGGTTTTATCCCTGGGTTGTCAAGATTTTTTGGAGAAGGGAAAGACTACCCACTCCAGTATTCTGGCCTGGAGAATTCCACTGACTCCATGGGGTCACAAAGATTCAGACATGTCTGAGTGACTTTCACTTTCATAGAGCATTTTGCTAGAATATTCTGTCTATGTTTTCCTCTAAGAGTTTTATAGTTCCTGGACTTACATGTAGGTCTTTAATCAACTTTGTGTTTGTCTTTATGTATGGTGTTAGAAATAGAGGAAAACAACACAATGGGAAAGG
>SJYC01041699.1:0-11566 GCA_006408675.1 Madoqua kirkii | reverse complement strand
ATCGGACCGAGGAGGCCTCAGTGCCTCCTCTCCTTCGGGAGAACGGAAAGACGCCTGTGGCCTACGTAGGTGGTGATTAGTATTCCACTTAAACCAGTTATTCAGCCTCTTTTTCTCCACTAATTTTCCTACTACACTATCCACTTCTAATCTCTATGTCTGTAATTAAATATGTATTTTTCCAAGGATGCCGACTCCATACTCACCTTCGAATCACCCTGGATCCACCGGAGCTGGAGCCCGGCACCACAGCCTCCTTCAACTATTATTTGGGGCCCCTGGATCGGAGACCCTCAATATGAGGGTTAAGAGAATACATTGCCTCAACAAATTAGGGATAGCACCCCATCTCAGCAGGAAGTAGTTATGGAATGAAAATGACATCCCTTTCCGTTGGCAACATAACACTCGTAACAGAAAAGAGGGGAATGAGAGGGTCAGCTCTTAGGCAGGCTGCCACGGAATCCAGGGTCCCTGAAGAGGGGAGAGGGGTCTGGAAGTGTCAAGGAAGAGGAAAGGGCAAACGTCCTTTTATTTTTTTTTCTTACATTCCTTAGTCTTTGTCACATAAAACTTTTTTTCCTTTAAGCCCTGAACTGATGGTTAAGCAACAACACAACTCAGCTTAAACTCTGTACTAAAGATTATATAACAACATATATGTAACTGCTTGAGGACAGTTTCTCCTACCTGAAAACCTTCTGACTAATCCTGTTTGTTATCTTAAAATGTAAATCGTGAGAGTGGGTCTAGTAAAATTTTTACAACCTTGAGACATTCTTTTGATTTATTGTAATAACTAATTTAAAAAGTATATAGCTCCCTTGTTAAAGACTAGCAAGGGGGCACTCTCCAACACCTTCTGATGTCTATGTTAGAAGCTTTCTCTGTCCTTCTTCACTGTAATAAAACTCCGCTACACACACATACAAAAGTTGAAGAATCTAAGCTACTCCATTTTGTAAGCTTCCAGGAAAAGAGCCTTTAGAAATCCCTTAACCCCACCCCCATTACCCGCGGACCAATCAGAACCCATGACCAGCCGGGGAAATGGGAACCAATCAGAACTGAACACCTAACCCTTCCACAGAAGGTAACCAATTAGACATCTCCCAACCCAGAAACTCCTGTTTTGCAAATTTCTGGCGCGAGAATACCCTATATAAGCAATGTAACCCAGAGCTCAGGGCTCCTCCCTATAGCCGCTGCATCCATATCGGTGGGAACCCCAGCTTGAGCTTGGTAATAAAAGCTCTCTTGCTTTTGCATCGGATATCGGCTCCCTGGTGCTCATTGGGAGATTTCACAACTTGGGCATAACAAAGTAACTGAAGTTTTCCACTGCTGAAATTTGCCATTTGGTATTAGAATACATTCTTAAATGAATGTGGTTATGCTTATCTTATTTCTCTTAAATAAATTATGGCTATGAATATATGTGCATCATATTAATGCACATTTTTCACTTTATTTTTTTGCTAATGACATTACTTGCTGTTTATTTTATACTTATTTTAGACTAGGGAAATGATGTTAGACAGCAAATTTAAGTGATTTTCCTATTGAGTAAATAATGGGCTATAAATCAGTGCAGACAACTTACAACATCAACAACTCATTTGGCCCAGGAACTGCTAATACAGTTCAGTGGTGGTTCAAGAAGCATTGCAAAGGAGAAAAGAGCCTTGAAGATGAAAAGTTAGTGGCCAGTCATCATAAGTTGACAAGGACCACTTGAGAGCATCATCAAAGCTGATTCTCTTACAACTACACGGGAAGTTGCTGAAAAACTGAACGTCAACCATTCTACTACTGTGCCGCATTTGAAGCAAAATGGAAAAGTAAAAGAGCTTGATGAGTGGGTGCCTCATGTTGTCATTCAGTTGCTCAGCTGTGTCCGACTCTCTGCAACCCCATGGACTTGCAGCATGTCAGGCTTCTCTGACCTTTACCGTCTCCTGGAGCTCAAACTCAAGTCCATCAAGTCAGTGATGTCACTGAGTGCCTCATGAGCTGACCACAAATCAAAAAAAATTGTCATTTTGAAGTGTCATTTTCTCTTATTCTACACAACAAAAATAAACTATTTCTTGATCAGATTGTGACATATGATGAAAAGTGGATTTATATGACAACTGGCAAATACCAGCTGAGTGGTTGGATCAAGAAGAATTTTCAAAGCACTTCCAAAAGTCAAACATGCACCAAAAAAGGGTCATGGTTACTGTTTGCTGGTCTGCTACCAGTCTGATCCACTATGGCTTTCTGAATCCCAGCAAAAACATTACATCTGAGAAGTATGCTCAGCAAACTGATGAGCTGCACTGAAAAGTGCAAGGCCTGCAGCCAGCATTAATCAACAGAAAGGGCCCAATTCTGTACGACAATGCCCGACTGCACATCACACAATCAACGCTTTAAAAGTTGAACAAACTGGACTATGAAGTTTTGCCTCATCCGCCATATTCACCTGATCTCTTGCCAACTGATTACCACTTCCTTCAAGTATCTCAACAACTTGTTGCAGGGAAAACACTTCCACAATGAGCAGGAAGCAGAAAATGCTTTCCAACAGTTCATTGAATCCTGAAGCACAGATTTTTACACTACAGGAATAAGCAAACTTATTTCTCACTGGCAAAAATGTGTTGGTTATAATGTTTCCTATTTTGATTAACAAAGATGTGTTTGAGTCTAGCTATAATGATTTAAAATTCATAGTCCCAAACTACAACTACATTTGCACCAATCTAATACTTCCTGGCCTCTGCCTTTGCATCCTGTTCCATGACAATGGCCCCCAATGCTTCAGCTTGGGAAACTCTCCTCACCAGCAAAGCAGTTTAATAAACATTTAAACTGTGGTTGAGCTACTCAGCTAGTGACAGGGCATGCCAAGCTTGTGCTATTTATGAGTTACTCCAAACATATTTTAAGCCAACCAAATAGAATCCATATACATAAAGTGGTAAGCTAGAAAGCCAAGTAAATCTTTTCACAATTTATAAACCGCATTTTGCTAACAGGTAAACTGGCATTCCATTGGGAAATTTAATCTGCTTCAAATCTACTCTCAGGCTCAGAACAGCTCAAAGGACATTTGAATATAAATTTAACTCCTTTATTCACCTTGGGCAGTATCTTTCAGCACAATGTGATGGAATATGGATAGGGATATTTGTCTAGAGCAAAGTAGAATTGAGTATTAAAACACTGACACAAAAACCATTTTTAAAAATTATGGTAAAAGCCATCTTCATTCCAAATATAGAGAATATTTTATAAGCCTGGTTAAAGATGTAAATTAAAACAGCACCATTAAAGAAATAACAAAAGGTCACCATATCACTGCTTCCATGGGTCTGGATAACCAACAATATGTAAGTGGCCAAGAGTATTTGAAACTATCTTTGATGGATACTAGAAAAAATAACACAGGTAGAGAAGCCTAGGGGTTACATTCTAGTCATCCAAGGAACTGAAAAAAAGAGGGACCACTTGTCCACACTAAAAAGTTGTACATAATAAAGCTGCTTTAGTGATTCCTTCAGCATCTCATAGCCTATCAGAACCAGAGGAGGAAGAGAACACATCCCATCACCCACTCTTTGCTTTAAGGACATCGACATCTGAGACAAATGGTCATGTACTCTCTTGAACAGCTCTGAGCTTTCGTTTAATCACTACATATGGCAAACCAGTCTACTCTTTGACATCTCCAATCATAAGATCATTTTAGAAACAACAATCTAAAGAAGGTTTCCTGTAACTCCTACACTGGTTTCAGCTGATCTATTAGAAAGTCTTAGGTTTACTTCCTCTTCTCTGGTTAGCTCAGCAAACATCTGAGACTCGCCCTCAGAGATTCTCCTCTCCTGTGGGCCATCCTCCCCAGGCACTGTCAGGGACTGAGACACAGCCCACACCTGGATCTCAGGAATGTTCACCAGTCCTTTTTTGGACATGGCATGGAGCAGTCAATCAGGTACAGAGTACGGTGGGACTAGCATTTCTTATGAATCAAAAGTGAAGTATTTACTAATGCAGACTCAACATGTCACATGAGAATTGGGCTCTTTAGAAGACAGAGAAATAACAGAAGAGTCAAATTACCCATAACCCTTTCAGAAACAATCACGGCAGAAAGTGTGGTAGCACTCACAGGAAACATACTGATCTCAATACATACAGAAAATCTAAGTATGAAATAATTTTCGACTTCAGCCCAAATTTGAATATTCAAAAGCTGAAATTTTATTTCTCACTTGGTGATGTTTTAGTCACCAGGTCGCATCTGACTCCTGTGACCCTCCCTGGACCGTAGCTCACTAGGCTCCTTTGTCCATGGGATTTCCCAGGCAAGAATATTGGAGTGGTTTGTCATTTCCTCCTCCAGGGGGTCTTTCCAACCCAGGGATGAACTCTTGTTTCTGACGCTGCAGACTGTCTCCTGCATTGTAGGTGGATTCTTTACCTGCTGAGCCAGAAGGAAAGCCCATTTTTCACTTACCATGTTGTATATCTTTCATATCTAAGTGAAGGCTAGACATCAATATTCCAACTGCTTGAGACCTTTTGTTGCTTAGTAACTTGACAACCTGCTCAAGAAAGAAAGGAAAAGGAAGAAATGTTACTTGAACTCAGTGATATGCTTAATATGATGTAATTTTTTATCCTAAATGAGAAACAAATAACTTAGAATTGTTGAAGTATCAGAACTAACGTGAAAGAGCTCTTGAATTTTGCATTTACTGTCTT
Source organism: Madoqua kirkii (assembly GCA_006408675.1). Classification (NCBI taxonomy): domain Eukaryota; kingdom Metazoa; phylum Chordata; class Mammalia; order Artiodactyla; family Bovidae; genus Madoqua; species Madoqua kirkii. The sequence continues at coordinate 6,808 of SJYC01041699.1, read as the reverse complement.
CAAAATTCCCGTCTTCATCCCGCTCTTCATTATCCCTACCATTGTTTTGCTCACTAGCCTTTTAAGGGCCTGATTTACCAACATTGAAATTTCTAACCACCTAGAATATTAGATTGGTCTCTGTAAAATAACACTTATACATCTGATCATTTGCAGCCTGAGATTTTGAAAGTGTTCTTTGATTTTAAATGCAGAACCTTGAAACACTGGCTAACAGTAAAAGGAAAAATAAAAGTTCAAAGAGTCTATTAGATCAGGTTAGTTTGACCACAAAATAGAAAATATGCAGTTTTTTTTCTGCAGTTTAATACAGTTATTATTATTATTATTATTATTTTGAGAAAGCTCACTATTTTACTGGCCATTGCTCTCATTCTGCATTTGGCCCACATTTTGTGAGGAACTTTCCAACTAATGAACAGTGATACAATCATCAAATCCAATGGGTTGTGTTAGCTCAGTCTCAGAAGAATTAGCCCACAGAAACCCAATGAGTTTCCTAACACAGCTTGGGCATGTTTAAATTATGTTTTCCAGACAATAATATGCCACTGACAATTCCAACTTATGACACTATTATGCTAGATACCAATCATGTGTAGGGCAGCGACTTCGATTTACTCTCAGGATTCCATGATAAATTTGCTTGGAAAAACGCTAGAGTAAAAGAAAAATGTTTATGTCAAATTCCAGAAGTGATAGCTGCCCTAAGTTGATCAATTAGGAAACCAATAAAATAATCCTGGCCAACTGTCACACAAATTACAGCATAATATTCTTAACAGGAATAATAGCATTCTTGGTTCCTATCATGGAAATGGACAGAGAACAAAACAAACCCTTTCAGAAGTTGTTCACTCGCTAAGTCATGTTCAGCTCTTTGCGACCCCATGGACTGCGGCAGAGCAGGGTTCCCTGTCCTTCATTATCTCCTGGAGTTTGCTCAAGCTCATGTCCACTGAATCAGTGATGCCATCCAACCATCTCATCCTCTGTTGCTTCCTTCTCCTCGTATCTTCAATCTTTCCTAGAATCAGGGTCATTTCTAATGACTCAGCTTTTCCCATCAGGTGGCCAAAGTATTGGAGCTCCAGCTTCAGCATCAGGCATCAGTTATTCCAGGGAATATTCAAGGTTGATTTCCTTTAGGATTGACTGGTTTGATCTCCTCGCTGTTCAAGGGCTCTCTCAAGAGTCTTCTCCAGCACCACAATTAAAAAGCATCAAATTCTTCAGCATTCAGCCTTCTTTACGGTCCAGCTCTCACATCCATACATGACTACTGGAAAAACCATTGCTTTGACTATTCACAGATCTTTGTCAGCAAAGTTATATCTCTCTTTTTTAACATGCTGTCAAGGTTTGTCATAGCTTTTCTTCCAAGCAGCAAGTGACTTTCAATTTCATAGCTGCAGTCACGATCTGCAGTGATTATGGAGCCCAAGAAAATAAAATCTGCCACTGTTTCCACGGTTTCCCCTTCTTTTTGCCATGAAGTGATGGGACTGGATGCCATGGCCTTAGCGTTTTGAATGTTGACTTTTAAGCCAGCTTTATCACTCTCCTCTTTCACCTTCATCAAGAGATTATTTAGTTCCTTTTTGCTTTCTGACATTAGGGTAGTATCATCTGTATATCTGAGGTTGTTGATATCTCTCCCAGCAATCTTGATTCCAGCTTGTGCTTCATCCAGCCAGGTATTTTGCATGATGTATGCTGCACAGAAGTTAAATAAACAGGTTTACAATATACAGCCTTGGCATACTCCTTTTCCAACTCTGAACCAGTCTGTAGTTTCATGTCCAGTTCAAACTGTTGCTTCTTGATCTGCATACAAGTTTCTTAGGAGGCAGGTAAAGTGGTATGGTATTCCCATCACTTTAAGAATTTTCCACAATTTGTTGTGATCCACACAATCAAAGGCTTTAGTGTAGTCAATGAAGCAGAAGTTTTTCTGGAATTCTCTTGTTTTTTCTATGATCCAACAGATGTTGGCAAGTTGACTTCTAGTTCCTCTGCCTTTTCTAAATTAAGCTTGAACATTTGGAAGTTTTCAGTTCGTGTACTATTTTAGCCTAGCTTGAAGGATTTTGAGCATTCCCTTGTTAGCATGTGAGATGAGTGCAACTGGATGGTAGTTTGAACATTCTTTGGCCTTGCCCTTCTTTGAGATTAGAATGAAAATTGACCTTTTCCAGACCTGTGGCTACTGCAGTCTTCCAAATTTGCTGGCTCATTGAGTGCAACACTATAGTAGCTTCATCTTTTAAGATTTGAAATAGCTCAGCTGGAATTCTGTCACCTCCATTAGCTTTTTCATAGTAAGGCCTCCTATGACCCCCTCGACTTCATACTTCAGTATGTCTGGCTTTAGGTAAGTGACCACACCATCATGGTTATCCAGGTCATTAAGGCCTTTAATGCACAGTACTTCAGTGTATTCTTGCCACCTCTTCTTAACCACAAAAACTCCACAGTTATTTCTGCATGCTTCCTGAGGAAAGGGACATTAATACCCCACGAGAGGCAGCACCTCATAACAGAAAAGCCATAGAAATTGATTCTCAGTTTGCTCTTTAAATATCTTATTCAACTTAGAACTTGAATTTAAATCCATTCACCTAAACTATTTTTAAATCAATAACCATATCCTGTTAAGAGATAAAAAAATAGAAACTTAATATCAGAAAAGCAGAAGGCACGTTTTCTGTTCTAAAAATGTTTCTAACTTCAAATAAATATAATCTGGATCCCATCTGTGCTACTCTGACAAAACTGCTTTTCCTAAGATTTTTTATCACCCCTGATTCCTAAATACACAGAAATGGCTGCATCCATATGTCATTTGACCTTCCTGCAGAACTGACATGTTGATTACACCCTTACAAAAACTTTAGTTAAAAGCAATTTCTAAGCCTCAACTAAAATTGGCCTCGGGAGGCCAGCAAAGGGAGCTCTCATGCCTACCAATTACCCTGAATAGGATAAAAAGGGAGGGTCCATCCCCCTAGCTTCAAGGGGTGTGTGCGTGTGTATGTGTTAACTCACTCAATCGTGTCGGACTCTATGCAATCCCACGGATCAGGTCACCAGAATCATCTGTCTAAGGGATTCTCTGGTCAAGAATACTGGAGTGGATTCTTATTCCCTTCTCCATGGGATCTTCCTGACCCAAGGATCACACTCTGGTCTCCTGCATTACAGGCAGATTTTTTTTACCATCTGAGCGACCAGGGAAGCCCATCTCCCAAGGGAAGGGGCCTCTACTTCCCTGGTAGGAGGAAGGGAGATGTTCTTCCTGCTGGGTAACAAGCTCAGCTAATGGAAAACTCTGTAGCACAGCCAATGAGAAAGATGAACTCTCACTTTCCTCCAGTGAATAGAGAACAGCCTTGCCCACTCCTCTTTTTCTCTATACAAGATCCTCCCCTTTGTCATCAGTATCTCCCTGTAGTCCAAAGCTTGTATTTATTTCCCCAATTACAAGTCTTCTAACAATTTCCAAATAAACTTTTGCTGGTGAAACAACTGGCTATTTTATTTTTAAAGTTGTCACTCTCTACTGCAGGGTTCCTGCTAGTCCTAAGGCCTTTTTAAAGTAAACTATTCTGATTTCACATTAAATATTGGCGTATTCCAGAGTTCTATTCTCAGCTCCATATTCTCTTCAATATATGATGTATATTTTCTCCAACATATATGCCTGCATTTACATAACTGTATTCTTTTAACAGCCATCTTCACCTCAGCTGTGTCCTATTGATATTTTACTAACAAACACCTCCACTTTGATTACCCACACACATTTTCATTTGACATGTCAAACTTATCAATCCCACCCCAAAATTTATCATCAATCTCAATCCCCAAACCTACTCAGTTTCTCCTCTTTTATTCCCTATGTTGAGACCATGCACCACCGCTTTCAATCCACCATCAAAGTCAGAAATCCAGAAATCATCTAGAGCCACCTCCCCTCCTACTCCTGCATGTTCTGGTCTAACAAGTCCTGTCAGTTTTAACTTTAATACAGCTTTGGAAGTCATCCCTTCCTCTTTCAACTCTAATATCAGCATTTACTTCCATATTATAACTTGCATAGATCGATGCAAGAGATTTCTAATTGGTCTGCCCAAATCTAGTCCAGTAGTTCTCAAGCTATATTTCCTGCAACAGCAGGCATCATAATCACACGGGAATTTATTTAAAATGCAAAATCTCTATAAAAAACCTGCTTGTCAGAGATCTGGGCAGAGAAAGAATCAATCAGCATTAAAAAAGGATAAAAATTGTTTAAAGAATTACATGAATTATTTTCTTCAGCTTGTTAAAAAATGGCTACTGCACCAAATCTGTACTCTCAGCTTCTAGACTTCTGATTTTGTAAGAAAAAATAAAGCTATTAAAAAAAAAGACTTTCAGGTGATTTTCAAATAAATAATGAGTCTCATCTCTTCCTATTCATTCTCCAAACCAATATCCAATTGCCACCCCTAAAAGTGTCAATATTTCCATGCCACGCTCTTGTTTTTTAAACCTAAGAGGCTCATAAATAAGGGAAGGTTATATAATCTCTTCATAGACTGTTTCACAGCTCATACTTGGAACTTGCTTCTCCTTGTGTAATTCAAATGAACTAGATTAAAAGCTATATGTTACATTTAAATGCAAAAAAATTATAGATAGGAAGAATAATTATCAATCACTTTCCAAAAAGCATACATATGGGAGAGAACAGATGTCTAAAAGGATCAATTCCACAATTCCCTAGAGTTATTTGACCTAATATAAAAAAAGCACCATCATCATTTATCTCTCTCTCTCCTCCTCTCTCTTAACACACTAAATAACAAAAACTTGAAGCTATCAAACTACAATATTTTCAGAATCCAGTAACTATATAGACAATGGAGACGAAGGACCTGACTCTTACAAAATGATCTCAGAACTCTTAGATGAAATGCAGAAAATACAGATTTAGCAATTTGAATATTCTAGGATAAAATCTGTAGATTCAATGCAATCTATGTCAAAACAGTACTTGCATTTTTCACAGAACTAGAACAAATAAACCTAAATTTGCATGGAAACACAAAAGACTCCAAGTAGCCAAAACAATCTTTAGAAAGAACAAAGCTGGAGGTATCACATTCTTTGATTTCAAACTGTACTATAGCTACCTTAATCAAAACATGATGCTGGCACAAAAAAAGAGACACACAGATCCACAAGACGGCACAGAGACTATAAAAATAAACCTGAGCTTATATGGTCAAATTTATCTACAACAAAGGAGGCAAAAATATATAATGAGAAAAGATAATTTCTTCAATAAATGGTGTTGGAAAAATTGGACAGTTCAGTCGCTCAGTTGTGTCCTACTCTTTGTGACCCCATGAATCGTAGCATGCCAGGCCTCCCTGTCCATCACCAACTCCCGGAGTTCACTCAGATTCACCTCCATCGAGTCAGTGATGACATCCAGTCATCTCATCCTTGGTCGTCCCCTTCTCCTCCTGCCCCCAATCCCTCCCAGCATCAAAGTCTTTTCCAATGAGTCAACTCTTCGTATGAGGTGGCCAAAGTACTGGAGTTTCAGCTTTAGCATCATTCCTTCCAAAGAAATCCCAGGGCTGATCTCCTTCAGAATGGACTGGTTGGATCTCCTTGCAGTCCAAGGGACTCTTTAAAAACTAGACAGTTATACGCAAAATAATCAAAGCAGACTACCTTCTCATACCAAATGGATAAAGACTTAAGCATAAGGTTGGAGGCCATAACATTATGAGAAGAAAATACAAGCAATATGCTCTTTGAATCTCCTTCAGTGCAGGAGACCCGGGTTCAATCCCTAAGTCGGGAAGATCCCCTGGAAAAGAAAGTGGCAACCCACTCCAGTATTCTTGCCTGGAGAATCTCACAGACAGATGAGTCTGGTGAGCTGTCCATGGGATCGCAGAGTTGGACCCAACTGAGCAACTTACACACTATGCTCTCTGACGTCAGTCTTAGCTCTGTTTTTTTGGATATGTCTCCTCAGGTAAGTAAAACAAAAGTAAATGAATGGTACTACATCAAACTAAAAACTTTTTGCACAATGACGGAAACTAAAGTGAAAGAGAAAGTTGCTCAGTTGTGTCCAACTCTTTGTGACCCCATGGACTGTATCAGTTCAGTTCAGTAGCTCAGTCGTACCCAACTCTTTGCAACCCCATGAATCGCAGCACGCCAGGCCTCCCTGTTCATCACCATCTCCCAGAGTTCATTGAGTCCATGATGCCATCCAGTCATCTAATCCTCTGTCGTCACCTTCTCCTCCTGCCTGGAATCCCTCCCAGCATCAGAGTCTTTTCCAATGAGTCAACGCTTCTCATGAGGTGGCCAAAGTACTGGAGTTTCAGCTTTAGCATCATTCCTTCCAAAGAAACCGCAGGGTTGATCTCCTTCAGAATGGACTGGTTGGATCTCCTTGCAGTCCAAGGGACTCAAGAGTCTTCTTCAACACCACAGTTCAAAAGCATCAGTTGTTTAGTGCTCAGCCTTCTTCACAGTCCAACTCTCACATCCATACATGACCACAGGAAAAACCATAGCCTTGACTAGACGGACCTTTGTTGGCAAAGTAATGTCTCTGCTTTTGAATATACTATCTAGGTTGGTCATAACTTTTCTTCCAAGGAGTAAGCGTCTTTTAATTTCATGGCTGCAGTCACCATCTGCAGTGATTTTGGAGCCCCCCAAAATAAACTCTGACACTGTTTCCACTATTTCCCCATCTATTTCCCATGAAGTGATGGGACTGGATGCC
>SJYC01041698.1:0-13090 GCA_006408675.1 Madoqua kirkii | reverse complement strand
GAGTAAGCGTCTTTTAATTTCATGGCTGCAGTCACCATCTGCAGTGATTTTGGAGCCCCCCAAAATAAACTCTGACACTGTTTCCACTATTTCCCCATCTATTTCCCATGAAGTGATGGGACTGGATGCCATGATCTTTGTTTTCTGAATGTTGAGCTTTAAGCCAACTTTTTCACTCTCCTCTTTCATTTTCATCAAGAGGCTTTTTAGCTCCTCTTCACTTTCTGCCATAAGAGTGGTGTCATCTGCATATCTGAGGTTATTGATATTTCTCCTGGCAATCTTGATTCCAGCTTGTGTTTCTTCCAGTCCAGCATTTCTCATGATGTACTCTGCATGTAAGTTAAATAAGCAGGGTGACAATATACAGCCTTGATGTACTCCTTTTCCTATTCGGAACCAGTCTGTTGTTCCATGTCCAGTTCTAACTGTAGCTTCCTGACCTGTATACAGATTTCTCAAGAGGCAGGTTAGGTGGTCTGGTATTCCTATCTCTTGAAGAATTTTCCACAGTTTATTGTGATCCACACAGTCAAAGGCTTTGGCATAATCAATAAAGCAGAAATAGATGTTTTTCTGGAACTCTCTTGCTCTTTCCATGATTCATGGACGATGGAATTCTCCAGGCCAGAATACTGGAATGAGTTGCCATACCCTTCTCCAAGGGATCTTCCCAACCCAAGGATCGAACCCAGGTCTCCTGCACTGCAGGTGGCTCTACCAGTTGAGCCACCAGGGAAGCCAGAAGGAAACTAAGAACAACAAAAAAGGCCGCCTAACTGAATGGATGAAGACATTTCCAAATGATGTATCTGATAAGGAGTTAATATTCAAAATATCCAAAGAACTCATAAAACTCAACATCAAAAAACCTCAAATAACCTGATTAAAACATTGGCAGAGAACTGGAATAGACTGTTTCCAAAGAAGACATACACATGGCCCACAGACACATGAAAAGATGCTTAACATCACTAATCATTATTGAAATACAAATCAAAACCAGAATGAGGTAACACCTCATACCTGTAAGAATGACTATAAAGTCTGCTATAGTTATGGTGTTATCAATTTCTCCCTTTATGTGTGTTAATTTCTTCATATATTTACATGAACCATGTATTTACATGCACATTGTGTGTATATACACTTACAATCGTTATATCTTCTTGCGCTGATCCCTTGATCATTATTTAATGTTGTTTTTGTATATTGTTACAGTATCTTTTTTAAAGTCTATTTTGTCTAATATAAGCACTGGTACCCCAGATTTCTTTTCATTTCCATTTGTACAGAATACCTTTTACTCCTTTCACTTTCAGTCCGTGTGCCATTTTAGATCTGAAGTGGGTCTCTTGTAGGTATCACATATGTGGGTCTGGTTTGTGTATCCATTCAGCCAATCTACATCTTTTGATAGGAACATTTAATCCTTGAGATGTGTATAAGAGACAGGATATAGAGAGCATACTAATGATTACCAGGAGGGAAGAGAGGGAGAGGATCAATAAAGGAGTAGGGGAGTAAGAAATATAAATTATAGATATAAAATAAACTATAAGGATATATTGTACAGCATACTGGTACCCCAGATTTCTTTTCATTTCCATTTGTACAGAATACCTTTTACTCCTTTCACTTTCAGTCCGTGTGCCATTTTAGATCTGAAGTGGGTCTCTTGTAGGTATCACATATGTGGGTCTGGTTTGTGTATCCATTCAGCCAATCTACATCTTTTGATAGGAACATTTAATCCTTGTACATTTAAAGTAATTATTGATATGAACTTATTGCCATTTTGTTAACTGTTTTTGAATTATTTTCATGGTTCTTTTCTTTTGTTCATTTGTGAGTTGATGACTATCTTTAGAATTAGGTACCTTTAGATATCAATTAGATATTTGTCTCTATTTTTGTGTGTATCTATTATAGATTTTTGGTTTGTGGTAACCATGAGGCTTATATACAATAAAAATCTCTCTCTCTGTATACATGTATATATGTATGTGTGTGTGTGCTTATTTCCTATTTCTATTTTTATAGAATTATAGTTTATGTACAATATTATATAAGCTATAGGTGTACAATATAGTGATTTACAATTTTAAAAGGTGATGTTCCATTTGTAATTATTGTAAAATATTGGCTATATTTCCCATGCTGTACAATATATCCTTATAGTTTATTTTATATCTATAATTTATATTTCTTACTCCCCTACTCCTTTATTGATCCTCTCCCTCTCTTCCCTCCTGGTAATCATTAGTATGCTCTCTATATCTAAAATATTTCCATCTTTTTTTTGCTGTTGTTATATTCACTAGCTTGCTGCAATTTTTAGATTTCACATATAAGTGATTTCATATTTGTCTTTCTCTGTCTGACTTACTTCACCTAGCATAGTGCCCTCTAAGTCTATTCATGTTGTTGCAAATGGCAAAAGTTCATTCTTTTATAGCTGAGTAATGTGGCATCCGGCCCCATCTCTTCATGGGAAATAGATGGGGAAACAGTGGAAACAGTGTCAGAGTTTATTTTGGGGGGCTCCAAAATCACTGCAGATGGTGACTGCAGCCATGAAATTAAAAGACGTTTACTCCTTGGAAGAATTGCTATGACCAACATAGATAGCATATTCAAAAGCAGAGACATTACTTTGCCGACTAAGGTCCATCTAGTCAAGGCTATGGTTTTCCCTGTGGTCTTGTATGGATGTGAGAGTTGGACTGTGAAGAAGGCTGAGCACCAAAGAATTGATGCTTTTGAACTGTGGTGTTGGAGAAGACTCTTGAGAGTCCCTTGGACTGCAAGGGGATCCAACCAGTTCATTCTGAAGGAGATCAACCCTGGGATTTCTTTGGAAGGAATGATGCTAAAGCTGAAACTCCAATACTTTGGCCACCTTACGTGAAGAGTTGACTCATTAGAAAAGACTCTGATGCTGGGAGGGACTGGGGGCAGGAGGAGAAGGGGACAACAGAGGATGAGATGGCTGGGTGGTATCACGGACTCGATGGACGAGAGTCTGAGTGAACTCTGGGAGATGGTAATGAACAGAGAGGACTGGCGTGCTGCGATTCATGGGGTCGCAAAGAGTCAGACACAATTGAGTGACTGAACCGAACTGAACTGAATGTGTGTGTGATGGATTGGGGGCAGGAGGAGAGGGGTACGACAGAGGATGAGATGGCTGGATGGCATCACCGACTCGATGCACATGAGTTTGGGTGAGCTCCCAGAGCTGATGATGGACAGGGAGACCTGTGGTGCTGCGATTCATGGGGTCGCAAAGAGTTGGACACGACTGAGCAACTGAACTGAACTGAATGTGTGATGTGTGTGTGTTTGTGTATATACATATATAAAACATCTGTATCCATTTATCTGTTGGTGAACACTTAGGCGCTTCCATATCTTGAGTATGATAAACAATGTGGCTATGAATACTAGAGTGCATATATCTTTTTAAATTAGTGTATTTGGTTTTCTGAGGATACATAACAGGAGTGTAATTGCTCAGTTATATGATATTTCTTTTTGTAGTTCTTTGAGAAACCTCCATACTGTTTTCCACAGTGGCTGCACCAATTCACATCCCCACCAATAGTGTACAGGGTTCCCTTTGCTTCACATCATCATCAACATTTGCTATATGTGCTCTTTTTGATGACAGCCATTCTGACCAGTGTGAGGTGATACCTCATGGTGCATTTGATTTCCACTTCTTTGATAATTAGCCATATTGAATGTTTTTTATATGCCTGTTGGCCACCTTATATCTTATTTGGAAAAGTATCTATTACTATCTTCTGCCTGTTTTCTAATCACTTAAAAAAAAAGACATTTATTTGTGGTTGCACTGGATCTTCATTGCTGCATGCAGGCTTTTTCTAGTTGCAGTGTGCAGGGGCTACTCTCCAGTTGCAGTGCACGGGCTTCTCATTGCAGTGGCCTCTCTTATTGTGGAGCATGGGCTTTAGGGCACATAGGCCTAGTTGCATCGTGGCATGTGGGATTTTTTCCTGACCAGGGATCAAACCTGTGTCCCCTGCACTGTAAGATGGATCCTTAACCACTACACATCAGGGAAGCCCTCTTTGCTTTTTTAGATGTTGAGCTCTATGAGCTGTTTATAGATGTTGGATATCAATCCCTTATTGGTTATATTATTTCTAAATACTTTCTCCCATTCAGTAAGTTATCTTTTATTAATGGTTTCTTTTGCTGTGTGAAAGGTTTTAAGCTTAATTAGGTCCCATTTATGTTTCCTTACATTTCCTTTGCTTTAGGAGACAAATCCACCAGTGTACTTTGAAAGAGTGTACTACCCAGGTTTTCCTCCAGTTTTATAGTATCCAATCTTTTTTTTTTTAACTTTACAATATTGTACTGGTTTTGCCATACATCAACATGAATCTGCCATGGAGTACACGTGTTCACCATCCTGAACCCCTCTCCCACTTCCCTCCCCATACCATCTCTCTGGGTCATCCCAGTGCACCAGCCCCGAGCATCCTGTATCATGCATCAAACTTGGACTGGTGATTCATTTCATATATATTATACCTGTTTCAATGCCATTCTCCCAAATCATCCCACCCTCTCCTTCTCCCACAGAGTCCAAAAGACTGTTCTATACATCTGGGTCTCCTTTGCTGTCTCACATTCAGGGTTATCGTTACCTTCTTCTAAATTCCATATATATGCATAGGTATACTGTATTGGTGTTTTTCTTTCTGGCTTACTTCACTCTGTATAATAGGCTCCAGTTTCATCCACCTCATTAGAACTGATTCAAATGTATTCTTTTTGATGGCCAAGTAATATTTTATTGTGTGTATGTACCACAGCTTTCTTATCCATTCATCTGCTGATGGACATCTAGGTTGCTTCCATGTCCTGGCTATTATAAACAATGCTGCAATGAACACTGGGGGACACATGTCTCTTTCAATTCTGGTTTCCTGTGTGTATGCCCAGCAGTGGGGTTGCTGGGTCATAAGGCAGTTTACTTTCCAGTTTTCTAAGGAATCTCCACACTGTTCTCCATAGTGGCTGTACTAGTTTGCATTCCCAACAGTGTAAGAGGGTTCTCTTTTCTCCACACCCTTTCCAGCATTTATTGCTTATAGACTTTTGGATCGCAGCCATTCTGACTGGCCTGAAATGGTGCTCATTGTGGTTTTGATTGCATTTCTCTGATCATGAGTGATGTTGAGCATCTTTGCATGTGTTTGTTAGCCATCTGTATGTCTTCTTTGGAGAAATGTCTGTTTAGTTCTTTGGCCCATTTTTTTGATTGGGTCGTTTATTTTTCTGGAATTGAGCTGCAGGAGTTGCTTGTATATTTTTGAGATTAGTTGTTTGTCAGTTGCTTCATTTGCTATTATTTTCTCCCATTCCAAAGGCTGTCTTTTCATCTTGCTTATAGTTTCCTTTGTTGTGCAGAAGGTTTTAATTTTAATTAGATCCCATTTGTTTATTTTTGCTTTTATTGCCAATATTCTGGGAGGTGGATCATAGAGGATCCTGCTGTGATTTATGTTGGGGAGTGTTTTGCCTATGTTCTCCTTTAGGAGTTTTATAGTTTCTGGTCTTACATTTAGATCTTTAATCCATTTTGAGTTTATTTTTGTGTATGGTGTTAGAAAGTGTTCTAGTTTCATTCTTTTACAAGTGGTTGACCACTTTTCCCAGCACCACTTGTTAAAGAGATTTTCTTTTCTCTTTTGAATATTATTGTCTCCTTTGTCAAAGATAAGGTGTCCATAAGTGTGTGGATTTATCTCTGGGCTTTCTATTTTTTTCCAGTGATCTATATTTCTGTCTTTGTGCCAGTACCATACTGTCTTCATGACTGTGGCTTTGTAGTAGAGCCTGAAGTCAGGCAGATTGATTCCTCCAGATTCATTCTTCTTTCTCAAGATTGCTTTGGCTATTCGAAGTTTTTTTGTATTTCCATACAAATTGTGAAATTATTTGTTCTAGCTCTGTGAAAAATACCATTGGTAGTTTGATAGGGATTGCACTGAGTCTATAGATTGCTTTGGGTAGTATACTCATTTTCACTATATTGATTCTTCTGGGTATCCACCCTTATATGTAGGTCTTCAATCCATTTTGAGTTTATTTCTGCGTATGGTGTTAGAGAATATTCTAACTTCATTATTTTACATGTAGTTGTCCAGTTTTCCCAGCACCACTTATTGTAGAAGCTATCTTTTCTCCACTGTATATTTTTGCCTCCTTTGTCACAGATTAGGTGACCATAGGTGCAAGGGTTTATCTCTAGGTTTTCTATCCTTTTCCATTATTTACATGTCTCTTTATATGTTGTTACCATACTATTTTGATTATTGTAGCTTTTTAGTTATAAGTGATTATTTTAAATTTCTCACCTCTTAAATTCAAACCATTTTTTTCAATCCTGCATTTTTACTCCCTGCCCCCAAGTATATTGTTTTTGACATCATGTTTTACATGTTCTGTAATTACTTATCATGGGTATAGATGGTTTTACTACTTTTGTCTTTCAGTCTTTCTACTAGCTATCTATGTGGTTGCTCTAAATTTTTAATGTGCATTTGCCTTTATGAGTGGGATTTTTCCTTTTGGAATTTCACATTCCTAGTTGTGGCCTTTTCTTTCCAAGTTAGAAAAGTCCCTCTAGCATTTCCTATAAACCCAGTTTGGCAGTGCAGACATCATGTTTTACATGTTCTGAATTACTTATCATGGGTATAGATGGTTTTACTACTTTTGTCTTTCAGTCTTTCTACTAGCTATCTATGTGGTTGCTCTAAATTTTTAATGTGCATTTGCCTTTATGAGTGGGATTTTTCCTTTTGGAATTTCACATTCCTAGTTGTGGCCTTTTCTTTCCAAGTTAGAAAAGTCCCTCTAGCATTTCCTATAAACCCAGTTTGGCAGTGCTAAACTGTTTGAGCTTTTGCTCATTTGTAAAACTATATCTCCTTCAAATCTGAAGGACAGCCTTCCCTCTGGTAAAGTATTCTTATTGTAGGTTTTTTCTTTACAACACTTTAAATATATCATGCTACTCTCTTCTGGCCTGCAGTTCTGCTGAAAAGTCAGGTGACAGCCTTATTGGAGTCCTCTAGTATAAACTAGTTGCTTTTGCCTTGCAGATTTTAATATTTTCTCTTTATTTCAATTTTTGACATTTTAATCACAAAGTGTAGACAACTTTGGATTGATCTTGTTTGGAACTCTCTGTGTTTCCTGGATCTGGCTGTCAGCTTCCTTCCCCAGGTTAGGGAATTTTTCAGCTATTATGTTTCCAAATAAGTTCTCTGCCCATTTATTTCTCTCTCCTCCTCTAGGGGCCCCTGTACTGTGACTATCAGGATGCCTGATGTTGTTCCAGAAGTCTCTTAAACACCCATTTTAAAAGCTTTTTCTTTTTTCTCTTTTGAGTATTTTCCACCATTTTGTCTTCCAGTTTGCTTATCCCTTCCTCTGTATCACCTAATCCACCATGGATTACTACCAGTGTATTTTTAAATATTTGTGTATTTATTTGGCTGAGCTGGGTTTTAGATATGGCATGTGGAATCTTTTAGTTGTAACATGTAGAATCTCTCTCTCTCTCTCTTTTTTTTTTTTTTTTGTTGTTGCAGCATGTGAACTCTTAACTGTAGCATATAGGATCCAGCTCCTGAAAAAAGTGCTAGTCACTCAGTCATGTCCAACTCTTGGCGACCCCATGGGCGGTAGTCCACCATACTCCTCTATCCATGGCACTCTCCAGGCAAGAATATTGGAGTGGGTAGCCATTCCCTTCTCCAGAGGATCTTCCCACCCCAGGGATTGAACCCAGGTCTCCCACACAGCAGACACATTCTTTACTGTCTGAGCCACCAGGGAAGCCCTGACCAGGGACCAAGCCTGGGCCCTCTGCATCAGAACCACCAGAGAAGTCCCAAGAATATTTTTACTTGCAGTTATGGTATTCTTCAGCTCTTTGGATATATTAGAAACATCTTTTTACTGGGTTCATGCATTCTTCTCCAGATTTCTTTGATGATCTTTGCCTTCATTATCTTGAACTCTTTATCAGAGGGGTTGCTTATCTCCATCTGACTTAGTTCTTCTGGGGTTGTGTCTTTTTCCTTTATTTGAAACACACTCCTTGCTCATCTCATTTTTCCTAATTCTCTTTTCATTTATAAGCATTTATGGTTGGTTATGTTTCTTGATGTTGGAAAAGGGGCCTTATGCAGGAAATACACAAGGGGCCCAGCAGCACTCTCCTGTAAAGGAGAGAGTGCCCCCTTTGTGGTTCTGTGGGTCCTTCTCTTGTGGAGGGTTAACTATGGTGGGTTCACTGGTAGGTGAGGTTGTACCTTGGCCCATTTGGTTTCTAGACACCATCTAATGTGGAGCTGCATCTGTTGCTGAGCAGGGCTAGGCCCTGGCACAGTTGGCTGCATGGCCCAGCGAGTCCTGGTGCTGGCTCAGTAGTGGAGAGAAAAAGGTACCAGGGTGAGTGGATGGCTGTGGGCTTGCGGCAGCTTGGTGGGAAATCAAGTGGGGAGAGAGCATCTCAGGCCTTCTGATGGGTGGGGGTGGTTTCTGTGCAGCTGGCTGTAGGGTCCAGAGTTTCTTGGAGCTTGTATTAGCCCACTGGTGGGTGGGACCAAGGCCCAGTGCATCTTGGGGCTGGTCAAACCCTTTGGTGGACAGAGCCAAGAACCAGGCTCTCTGGCTGTGAGGCCCAATGGTTCTGGAGCTGGTATCAGCCATCTGCTCTGTAGGGCTGGGGCCCACAGTGTCTAGGGCTATTGCTGGCCCACTGATGTATGGAACTGTGTCCCAAGATCTCTGTCTGAAGGTTTCTGGGGGTCCTGTAGCTGCTGTCAATCAACTGAGGAGTAGAGTTAGGTCTTGAGGTCTAGACTTCCAGACCTAGACATTCCAGATCTTGAGTCAGCCCACTGATGGGAATATCTGCGTCCTGATAGCTGGCTGCAGGATCCACTGGTGGGTGGGCTGCCTCATGCCCCTTTTCTGGGCAGGGCCTGGTCCTGGGGCAACAAGGGGATTAGGGAGCCCAAGGAAGCCAGCCTGCTGGTGGTTGGCTCTGTGTCTGCCCAGTTAGCTGCCTATCCTAGGGCATCCCAGGAGCAGTGCCGACCGCTGGTTAAGGGGCCAAGTCACGGCACTAATAAGTTAGAGGGAAGATTCCAAAAATGGCATCTACCTGCTCCAGTGCACGTGGAGAAAGAGCTCCCCAAAGGCTGTGCCATTGTCCTTGTCCCCAGGGTAAGTCCAAGCTGCCTCCAGTCTCTCTGGAAGATTCTCCACAACTAGTCAGAGGGTCAGCCCCTAGTTCCTTTCAAACTACTGGTTCTGCCCTTTAAGGGCAAAGTCTCTGCTTCCCACAGCCCTTGGGCTCTCTCTAAAGCAAGGCCTGCTGGTGTTCAGAGCCAAACATTCTGAGGACTCATCTGCCCCAGTGTAGGACTTGTGGGTGGGGAAGCCTGATGTGGAGCTCAGACCCTTCTCTCCTGGGAGAGAATCTCCATAATTGTGGCTATTTTCCTGCTTGTGGTTCATCTGCCCACTGTGCTGGTCTTGATTAAACCTCATATTTGCCCTCCTGCCCCTCCTGTGGCTCCTTTCTTATGTCTTTAGTCATAGATGATCTTTTCTGCTGGTTCTCAGGTTGTCCTCAAAGACAGTTGATCTATAAGCAATTTTAATTTTGAGGTCCTCATAGGAGGTCAGGTTTTCTTATTGCATCATCTCAGCCATTCCAAGCCTGGTCTTACCATTTTTCTTTTTTTAAAATGTTATCTCTAAGAAATAATGGGTGCTTGCTAAACTTACTGTGGTAATCATTTCTTGATGTATGTGAATCAAATTTTTATGCAGTGCAATTGAAACTTATAGAGTGATATATGTCAATTACATCTTAATAAATCTAGGAGAAAAAACATTTGAAATCCACAAAATTAGAACATCTGCCAGGAAAGGGGGTTATTTTAAATCAATTCAAATTCACATCAGATTCAGTTAATATTCTTAATGAAATTTTTATCTTAGACATCCTTTTCATGAAGGACTGTGTAAGAATTATGTACATGGAATCTGTAAAATAAAGGGTTATTTCTTAAACTTCAACTTGCACATAAATCACATGGAATCTTTTAAAAATGCACTGAAATCGAAACCGTGATAAAGTCTTCTGATAAGCAAAAGCCTAGGGCTAGATGGCTTCATAGGCAAATTCTATCGATCATTTAGAAAAGAACCAATGCCTATTCTTCACAAACTCTTCCAAAAACTGCAGAGGGAGGAACACTCCCAAACTCATTCTACAAGGCCACTAACACCCTGTTAGCAGTACCAGACAAACTTACTGCAAAAAAGGAAAATTACAGGCCAATATCATTGACAAATATAGATGCAAAAAAACCTCAACAAATAATAACAAACAGAATCCCAGAAACAGAACAAGAAACAAAAGGAATAGAGATTGGAAAGGAAGAAGTAAAACTGGCACTGTTTGCATGTGACATGATACTATAGACAGAAAACCCTAAAGATACCACCAGAAAATTACTAGAGCTAAACAATGAATTTAGTAATGTCACAGGATACAAAATTAATACACAGAATCCCTTTTATTCCTATACACTAACAACAAAAAATCAGAAAAAGAAATTAAGGAAAGAATCCCATTCACCATTGCAACAACAACAACAAAAAATAAAATGCCTAGGAATAAACCTACCTAAGGAAACAAAAGACCTGCAGGCAGAAAACTAATGCTAGACACTAATGCTAGAAATCAAAGGCAATACAAACAAATGGAGAGATATATCAATAGAATCAACACTGTTGAAATGACTATACTACCCAAAGCAATCTACAGATTCAATGCAATCCCTATCAAATTACTGATGCATTTTTCATAGAACCAGAACAAAAAATTTTATAATCTGTACACAAACACAAAAGACCCCAAGCAGTCAAAGAAATCTTAAGAAAAATGGAGTTGGAGGAATCAAACTTCCTGACTTCAGATTATATTACAAAACTATAGTAATCAAGACAGTATGGTATTGGTACAAAAACAGAAATATAGATCAATGGAACAAGATAGAAAGCCCAGAGAAAAACCATGCACCTATGGGCATTTATCTTTGACAAAGGAGGTAAGAATATACAACGGAGAAAAAACAGCCTCTTTAATAAGTGGTGCTGGGAAAACTGGACAGCTACTTTTAAAAGGGGTTTCCCTGGTGGCTCAGATGGTAAAGGATCCACCTGCAATGTGAGAGACCTGGGTTCAGTTCTTGGGTTGGGAAGATCCCCTAGAGAAGGGAATGGCTACCCACTCCAGAAGTCTGGCCTGGGGAATTAAAAAAAATGAGATTAGAACAGTTCCTAACAGCATACACAAAAATAAACTCAAAATGGGTTAAACACCTAAATGTAAGACCAGAAACTATAAAACTCTTAGAGGAAAACACACACAGAACACTCTTCAATATAAATTACAGAAATATCCATTCTGACCCACCTCCTGGAGTAATGGAAATAAAAACAAAAATCAACAAGGCATCACTGACTTGACGGATGTGAGTTTGAGTGAACTCTGGGAATTGGTAATGGACAGTGAGGCCTGGCATGCTGTAATTCATGGGGTTGCAAAGAGTCAGACACGACTGAGTGACTGAACTGAACTGAAACTTAAAACTTTTCGCACAGCAAAGGAAACTATAAATGAGATGAAAAGACAATTCTCAAAATGGGAAAAAATAATTGCAAACAAAGCAACTGACAAAAGATTAACCTCCATAATAGATAAGCAGCTCATACAGCTAGCTCAATATCAAAAAACAAACAACCCAATCAAATACTGGGCAGATGACCCAGACAGACATTTTCCATTGACAACATACAGATGGTCAAAAAACACATGAAAAGCTCAACCATGCTCATTATTAGAGAAATGCAAGTTAAAACTACAATGAGATATTACCTCACACCAGTCAGAATGGCCATCATCAAAAATTCTACAAACAATAAATGCTGGAGAGGATATGAAGAAAAGGGAACCCTCTTGCACTGCTGGTGAGAATGTAAACTGATACAGTCACTATGGAGAATAATATGGAGATTTCTTTAAAAATTAGGAATAAAGCTACCATGTATGCATGCTAAGTTGCTTCAGTCATGTCCAACTCTGTGACCCTATGGACTGTAGTCTGCCAGGCTCCTCTGTCCATGGGATTCTCCAGGCAAGAATACTGGAGTGGAATCTTCCTGACCCAAGGATAGAACCCCAGTCTCTTGGGTCTCCTGCACTGGCAGGCAGGTTCTTTACCACTAGCACCACTTGGGAAGCCCTAAAACTACCATACTACTCAGCAATTCCACTACTGAGCATATACCTGAGAAAATCATAATTCAAAAAGACATATGTACCCCCAATGTCAATTGCAGCACTATCTACAACAGCCAGGATACGGACGCAACCTAGAAGTCCACTGACAGATGAATAGATAAGGAAGTTGTGACACATACAATGTACGTGTATGTGTATGTATATGTATATGTATATGTGGTACACATACAATGGTATATTCCTCAGCCATAAATAGGAAGAATTTTGAGTTAGTTGAACAGAGGCAGGCAAACCTAGAGCCTATTGTACAGAGTGACGTAAGTCAGAAAGAGAAAAACAAATATTGCGTATTAATGCATATATATGGAATCTAGAAAAATGGTACTGATGAACCTGTTTGCAGGGCAGGAATTGAGACACAGACATAGAGAACAGACTTGTGGACCCAGTGGGAAAAGAAGAGGGTGGAAAAAACTAAAAGAGTAGCACTGATATATATCAGGAGAAGGAAATGGCAACCCACTCCAGTATTCTTGCTTGGAGAATCCCACGGACAGAGGAGCCTGGCAGGCCATAGAGAGTCAGACACAACCGAAGCAACTAAGCATGTACTGACATATATACACTACCATATATAAAACATATAGCTAGCAGAAGCAGCTGTATAGCACAGGGAACTGCACTCTGTGCTCTGCAATGACCAAGACGGGT
>SJYC01041697.1:0-12795 GCA_006408675.1 Madoqua kirkii | reverse complement strand
CAGTCTATTCTAAAGGAGATCAGCCCTGGGTGTTCTTTGGAAGGACTGATGCTAAAGCTGAAACTCCAGTACTTTGGCCACCTCATGCGAAGAGTTGACTCATTGGAAAAGACTTTGATGCTGGGAGGGATTGGGAGTAGGAGGAGAAGGGGATGACAGAGGATGAGATGGCTGGATGGCATCACCGACTCGATGGACATGAGTCTGAGTGAACTCCGGGCAATGCTGATGTACAGAGAGGCCTAGTGTGCTGCAATTCATGGGGTCACAACGAGTCAGACACAACTGAGCAACTGAACTGAACTGAACTGATTGAACAAATGTGGCTTACACCATTTGCTGACTACAAAATCTATTCCAAATGAGGCTACTGAATCTTAGAGAAATTCAAATGTCTTTTTTTTTTTAACACTACAGAAATCATATACTTGATCTTTTTTAAAACTGTCAATTTCAGCATTGAAATAGTAGAAAGCAAGTAATTCATGATAATGTCAAGTCTAAGCTACAAACACAGCCTCCAGCAAAGTGGATGCATTTCCACACACCCTTATAATCTGCCCCTGAGATGTTCCCCTGAGCGTTTTCCTCTGAAACAGGGAACACCACCCCCCATGATAGCCCATCTGACAGGACCTTTGGAAGGAGCCTGATGTTGACAACAGTCAGTTCTCTCTCTCCTCAGACACACTGCTTGGCCCCTACATCTTTCATTTTTCTCCTCTTCAAAGTTTTATCCTTTCCCCCATATCATTTCACTTCTCTCCATTGTCACTCAGGAAACAGCATTTCTCAGTGTCTTTAGATGGCACCCTGTCAATTGTTTCTCTGGGTTCTCGCCACCAAACACTACCTGGTCCATGGCTGGCCGCTGACACAGCATTTTTCACAGCCTACTTCACACTGAGGTGTGGCCATCAGACCACCTTACAGGTGATGGGGTGCAGGGAGCGACAAAGCACAGTGAAGCACAGCTGCAGAAAGGAATCTTGTCTCCACTTCCTCGTCCCTTCTCTGGGGCTCAAAGGCAGACAATAAGAGCTAGAAAATGAATGACAATCTGGTGGAATGGAGCCAGCTACCTCCCAGACACTCATGTGCCTAGACACTTCTCTGAAAGAGTAAAATTAACTTGCCACCCTTTGTAAGTCATGGGAGAGGTAGTCAGACCAATACTGTAACTCCTACACCCACTAAGCAAAGGCGTCCTATAGGCATGGGGGGATTGGGTACCCTCATGACCAAGAAGGTGGAAAAAGTAAGCAACCTCTTTGCAGCCAGAGACCACCACCATCCCTGGTGGAGACCTGGACTCAGTTCTGGATCTGATCACACACTGAGGCTCCTGTATTTCCTGTTTCCCTTCCTCTCTTTCTCCCCTGTCCTCTAGGGTAGGTTCTTATCTCTTCCAAACAGGAGAGAGGCTTCTGCCCCCAGGACCCCACTCCTGGACTCACGGCCTGTAAATGCGCCTTTGTTGTTCCTCCTTCACAAACACTGAATGGCTCCTTGCTCTTCTGTTCTGTTTCCCACTGTCAATAGCACTGACTCTGACACTGATGTGTCCCAGCATCATCCCCCACCTCCCACACAAACCTCAAGACTGACTTAAGGCCCTCTTCCTGCTGTCATCAGACCATACAGTCTCCTCCCATCATATAGAAACTTTGAAGTAATTGTCAGGGTAACTCTCACGAGCACAGCTGGATAGAGACTCTCGTGTCATGTACCCCAGCCACCGGCACAAGACGGGTATGCGAAAGCTTCAGCAAATTCCTCTGGATATGAACCTTGCTGTGACCAGCCTAGACAGCATTATAAAGAGCAGAGACATTACTTTGCCAACAAAGGTCTATCTAGTCAAAACTATGGTTTTTCCAGTAGTCATGTATGGATGTGAGAGTTGGACTATAAAGAAAGCTGAGCACTGAAGAGTTGATGCTTTTAAACTTTGGTGTTGGAGAAGACTCTTGAGAGTCCCTTGGACTGCAAGGAGATCAAACCAGTCCATCGTTAAGGAAATCAGTCCTAAATATTCATTGGAAGGACTGATGCTAAAGCTGAAACTCCAATACTTTGGCCACCTGATGCAAAGAACTGACTCATTGGAAAAGACCCTGATGCTGGGAAAGATTGAAGGTGGGAGGAGAAGGGGTTGACAGAGAATGAGATGGTTGGATGTCATCACCAACTCAGTGGACATGAGGCTGAGCAAGCTCCGGGAGTTGGTAATGGACAGGGAAGCCTGGCATGCTGCAGTCCATGGGGTCGCAAAGAGTAGGACATGACTGAGCGACTGAACTGAACTAAACCAGCATGCTGTCTCAGAAGCTCCCCAACCTCAACAAACAACTCCCACCCTTGGTAGACACCAGAGTCACCTCAGTAGCTTCCTAAACAAAGGTTCTTACTTTGCACTCTGAAAATAATTTATTCTCTAGGATGGAGCCCTGGAATGTACATTTAACAAAAAAACTCCATAGCTAATGCCAGTGCTCATATAGGAATCACTGAAAAGTAAGTACAGTTGACTCTGAACAATATGAGTTGGAATATTGGTGTTTTTTCAATAGTAAATCCAACAGCACCACCGCAGGACCCAGTGGGTTGAATCCAGGGGCACAGATGGCTGACTCTAAGTTACACTTGAATTTTCAACTGCTTAGAAGTTGGCACCCTAAACCTCTCCTTTAAGGGTCAACTGTATTCAAATAACAATTGAGCTATGATCTTACAACTAAACTCGAGTCAAACACTGAAAAGAATTTATACAACTTGTCTCAGAGATATGTCAAGACACAGTTGAAAGCTGATGGGAACTGTACTTATTATTTAAGTAGCCAAAACAACACATAATTATCTCATCAGTCAACCAAGGTGTCTGCTGTTTATGCAGTGATGTATGCATTTTACCTATGTCATGTGAAAAGTGACATAAGAAAGCTGATGCCTCAAAGGCTCCATGTTAAATATCCAATACCCAGACAGCCTGTATCTCCTCACCATCTGGAACACACTAGAGACAGAAGCTGCCTAACTAGCTCGTAGTCTAAATGCAGTCAGGACCAGGGCTCTGTTTCCTAATTCCTGGTCATGGAGAGTGCAGGGCTTTCCTCGCAGTTGCTGGCATGGCCCTGCTGAAAACTGAATACTGGCTCAGATGGATGCAGGGTCAGAGCCAACGAGGCAGACCCTCCCCTGAGGACAGGATAAGATGGTATAGAGAGAAATTCCAGAGCAGAGTCACAGAACACAAACAGTGCTGTTCCACCCCATGTCAGGACACAAGAGGGATGCCAAGAGCTGGAGAAGCCAAGATGCAAAAAGTGGCCCCGAACCCACAAACAAGCTAGTAATGAGAGGACACAGGCAGACATGAAACAGTGAAGCAGAACTAAGCCAGAGGCATAGGCTAGAGGGAGATGTGGGGTGGGGACAATCCCCACACTCAGGGTTCCCAGGGCACTGGCCTGGGTGTCGGTAGGAGGTCTATACTTCAGTCCATGTCTCTGACTAAATTAGCAAATGTAACTGCACAATTTCTTCAGCCAATGGATCTCAACTGTCCTACCTGTAATGTATATAGTCTATATGCAATATTCCCATTGTTTGAGACAATCAAATATGTAATGTGAACTATTTTTAAAGTATAAGACATCTTGCAAATGCACAGAGCTAGTGTTAACTTACTAATTTAAAAACAAGCAGTAATATTTCACAATGATGCAAAAGCACTTAAGCTTATTCCAATAAGACGATGACAGGCAATAATAGAAAGTAATAAGGAATAAACGAAATGAATTTGATAAACACCACAGTTAAGAAAGAACAACCCAACATATTGACTAATCTGTAAAATGCTGTTTTTCTAAGGACTCTCTAGACACATTGTTGGTTATTCCACAGCTTTGATTTGAATTTTTTTTTTTTTACTTTAGAAAGATATGGTTATTTCTAGAGTTGACTTGATGAGAACCTGGAACCAGGAGTCTTCTCTGTATTGCCTGTACTATTACATGAAAACAGCAGACACTGAATCTTACCTAGTCTACACTCAAAAGTGAAAGATGCTTATATGAGATTTTGCAGAACAAGAGATTAAAAGGTTTTCTTATTGCACACATGATCAGGGAGAACTACTCATACCACCTCCTTCTTCAATGGTTGTCAAGCCTCAGGGCAAGTTGCCCAGCCTCCAGGGCATCAGAGCAGACTCCCAAGGCCCTTCAGGTCACAGGAGGCATGGACACTCCATGCCCAGCAGTAATTTGCATGGAAATGTGAACCAATTTCTCTTGTATAAACACATATAGGAGCAATACTAGTGGATAAGACTGTATATGTTAAGCTAGCATTTACTACTGGTTTTCCATAGGAGTTGTCCTTATTTGGAACTTTGGCAGACTAATGAAATGAACAAAGAAAATTTCATACTTTTCAATAATATTTGTAAAGCTTTACGAAGATAGATGTGACCAAAAAATAAATATCTCAGAATAAAACCACAAGATTAAATAAGTCACCCAGTAGCCTTTAAAGCAGTTAGGTGTTTTGGAAAGTGTTACATATGTCACTGGCATCCACAAAAGCACACACATGAAGGACACAGAACACTAAGAGATTCACCAAATAAATTTTCTTTACTTTACCCATGACCATTAGCAAAGCATTATAAGCAGAGGATATAGAAATACAGCTTTAGACATATTTCAAGTGTCCACAAAACTACAAATGCATTTCTAGTGGATAGCTAAATTATATCACCATTACTGTCAGCTGCATAAAGACATTGATTAAAAGTAATTTTAAATGATCGGTGAGAATATAACATCCTTGGAAAGCACTACTGGCAAGTGATTACTGCTGGATTAGATTTTTCCAGCCAATTCATTCTGTGTCTCTCCTAGAATCTATGGGTAACACCTTCATAGAAGATAAACTAAATCAGATCAAAGTAGTAAAGAAACAAGTCTTTTTTTTTTCTTTTTTTTAGATTCAGAGAATCTGCTTGCAGGGCAGCAGACACAGGAGATGTGGGTTCAACCCCTGGCTTAGGAAGATGCCCTGCAGGAAAAATGGCAACCCATTCCAGTATTCTTGCTGAGAAAATCTCATGGACAGAGGAGCCTGGTGAGCACAGTCCATGAGGTCACCGAAAGTCGGATACAAGTAAGCACGCATACATACATTAGAAGTCAAATACATACAATTTCAGCATCAGATGCTATTTGGGATTATGAAGGTTTTTTTCTCCCAGCTCAGCATCACTCTCTTGATTTTAGGGCAGGAAGAAGGCAGACACTCAGGTATCCTTTAGAATTCTTTCTCACAAAGTGCAGGCTTATTCCCCAATCTTCTTATCCTACCCTATGGAGATTAAGTATGACAGCACTTCACAGACAGTGTTTGTTAGGTAAAGATGACCAGGACCCCAAAAGAGTTTTTAACAGGCTTTACTGGGGAAGCGCTCCCGGGCGGGGTTCCCAGACCCAAAGGAGGCAGGTCCAGGAAGTTCGAGCTAGAAGTTTGTTTATATATGCACGCTGTGGGGGGATGGCCAGGTTAGTGGAAGGGGTTTGGATAGGTTGCCGGGTTTGCGGCGGCGCGGGCCGATAGGTTTATCTGTGCAGCTGGGGCAAGGCGGCTTTGGCAGCAAAGTGCGCTGTCACTGGTCCTGGAGATCCGGAAGCCTCCCTCCGTTAGGGACTCCCCCAGCCGGCGGAGAGAGGAGGGGCGGCTCGTCATGGCAACCGGTGAAGTGTGCTGTCATTGGGGACCTTCTCACCAGCCGGAGGGAGAGGAGGGGCGACCCATCATGGCCTCCTGGGTCCGACCTTACAGTGTTCAATAAAGAATCATGCACTGAATTAATGCCACGTGGAATCTGGTTATCCTCCTGCTCCTATGAAATTCTCTACATCATCGAACAATGATTTCACCTCAGGGAAGCCATGGGTTATACCCTGTAAGGGACTCTATCCCCAAGACGGCCAGCTGGGGTATTTCATTTGTCTATTTCTAAAAATCCAGAGACAGGAAAGATACTGAAAATGCAGAGTGGTAAACAAAGCTTGACAACAATAACTCAGGGCAAGAAAACGATAATGGGGTTCCAGAGGCATGAAAGCCCACGGTCTGTACAAAGGGCTGAGCCAGGGGGGCACCCGCAGCTGACGTGCACAGCTGAGCAAAGACTGACCTGAATGACTCTTGTAAAAACCCCTGAACATTTGCTAAGTTGATGGTGGTTTGTCTGATTATACCTGAAAATTACCTGCTCAAGAGTCATGCATCAGCAGAAACCATCAACAGTCACATAACTGGATTAAAGCTTATGATAAGAGAATTGCTATCCCAGCTCTCAAATCATTTTTTGGTTTTATAATACAAGACCAAAGAGCCAAACCCCAGTGCCTCCCAAGACTGGCCCCGTTTGCCTATAAGACAGCATCCCTCCAACCTCAGCTGCTCCTAACAGAAGCGGCACTGAACTCGCTGGAGATGTGGAAAGAAGGGTCACTTTTAACTTTCTAAGTCACTTTTGTGAAGTTAAGCGCGAAGTATCAAACAAGAAGAAAATGAAACTCCTGAAAGAAAGCTCTAGAACATTTTACTGTATATATGGCCTTTTCAAAAAACCTAACAATTAGGAAACACACCACCTTTAAGGCTGGTAACGAGTCTATACCATGTGTTACTGTGTCAAGGGCTGGGGTAATTATAAAGGCCTGGCTAGATCTCCTGAAGAGTTTTTTTTTAAGTCATAGCAGTATATTTTGAATCTGTCTCCTAAGACATAAGAAATAAAAACAAAAAGTAACAAATGGAATCTAATTAAACTTGAAAGCTTTTACACAGTAAGGGAAACCATTGATGAAATGAAAATAAGAAAATATTCAGTAAATTTTATTTTCATTTCATCAATGGTTTCCCTTACTGAAGACTCTCTAAAGAGGGTAGGTGGGGCCAGTGAGGAAAGCAGAAAATCTGTTTTTGGGTAGTCACTTGAACGGAAATCATTCTTCTATCAATGGAACCAAGTGGTTCCAAAGAACTTGCACTAAAGCTGTGCAAAAAAGGCATAACTCCCAACAGGACCTCACACCTGACTTTCACAGTGGCTCATGTGTGGGCTAAATCTCACAACTAGCACACCACTGGCTGATCCTACACCTGAAACAGCCTGACGGGGGAAAGGGAGGCGTCTGATACATGACATAACAGACATGAGGAACCTGAAGTAGTAAGAATACAGACACATTAAAAAGAGAAAATGTGAATAATCAGAAGCAGTTAAGGCACCAGCCTTCTGGACAGGCTCCTTTCTGCCATCCCATTCTTTGTTTTCTGACACTGGGGAGGGAGGGAGAGCAGAGATGAGTCCTTATTCTTAGAGAGAACAGCTGACGTCTGCCACCTGAAGACAGGAAAGCCTTAAGGCTCACTGACTGAAGATTATGTACCTAACAAATCAGTCACTCATCTAAACGAAAAGATGCTTTTAAAAGAGCAAATGAGTACAAGAGCTGTTTTACAAATACACACTTTTTCACTTCTTCTCAGATTGCTGCCCCGACCTAGAAGCTCCTCTATTGCATCAGGAAAAGATGACAGCCAAGCCTGGGTCCTCAGGGTGTGTAAGGAGACACCCCAGGACAGTAAGGTATCATCCCTGACTCACTACAAGAGCTCAGGCGTCCTCTTTCCCTTTCCGATTTTGGAACTGGAAGCCAAAACTTAGTAACTAAAGTACAGGTAGGAAAGAGAATGATTCCAGCTTTACAACTGGTTTGATAGAACATGACTGGGGGATAAAGTCAGGAAGCTTTACCAGCTTCCCGTTTTCTCAGAAGGCAGGGAAAAGAGGAATTTTCATCGAATTCAACACGTTTCTAATTATAGCTCATCCACAGGGAGATGGATACACATGTATCTTTTTGGTAAGGACAGAAGGTTTTCACACACCTAAAATTGCAGTCATGTGGTTATAGTCTAATATCACAATAATAATAAGCATGACATATGTTTCCATGTGGTAGAAAAGAAACTGCATGCAAACTCAGACCTGATTTGGGCTCAAAGAGACACAAACTGGCATCTTCACATACAAGGCTCACGTGCACTCACCCTTCCAAGGTCTCTTTCCCTTTCTTCTACAATGGGTTCCCTTTTCCTGGAAGTTCTCTACACCCTTGGAATCTTCTCCAACAGAAGTTCTGCCCAGTGTGTAAAATGTCTTTGGCCCTCCTCACCTTTTCCTCCTCTTTTCAGGGGTCATCGGGAAGAAGGTTAAAGATCGTGGCGAGGGGAGGGGGTTCAGTGCCACCTGAGGAGGTTGTTAATGCAAAAAAGATTTAATAATTCGTATCAATTTTTTTCTGTCCCCCCCTTTTTTTGCTTTGTCCTCACAAAAAATCCAGATGATACTATGGGTGAGAAGATAGTCTGACTGGAATAAATGAAAAAAGAATGAACCTACTGTATTGTCACAGCTACCAATCAGTTTAAAACCACTTTATCCATGAAAAGGATTCAGGGGAGAAATGAATTCACATACTGGAGCAATCCCATCCCCACTGACATTTCTCTCATCCCTTTGAAAGACTGACTTACATACACCCCAAACGTGAATAAAGAAAATATGAAACACAGACATTATCACCAGGAGGCATCACAACATTGTCAGGAACCCATTTCCAAAGTTCCAGGTGATAGCAGTGTGCTGTGTTTGAGAAGATCTACTCTTTATCTCCAGTTGTTTGTATGAAAATACAGAGAGAGGCACAATGCTCTTTTACCCCTAATTAGTAAGGAGTATGGAAAATCCCATGGACGGAAGAGCCTGGAGGGCTGCAGTCCATGGGGTCGCACAGAGTCGGACACAACTGAGCGACTTCACTTTCACTTTTTGCTTTCATGCATTGGAGAAGGAAATGGCACCCAACTCCAGTGTTCTTGCCTGGAGGATCCCAAGGATGGGGAAGCCTGGTGGGCTGCCGTCTATGGGGTTGCACAGAGTCGGACATGACTGAAGCGACTTAGCAGCAGCAGTAAGGAGTCTGGGTCTCACTTCCTCTAAGACTATGTTACTGGCTTTTCAAATAAAAAGTATATTTTCAATTGTTAACCTTTCTGTGAACCTTAGGGTGAGTCTTCAAAAAGATAATGTATTATTCTCTTCAAATAACTTTTGTGAGTTAAAAAATAGCAATCTTAGCAAGAGAGATGGTTTCAAATACTTTAGGAAGAAAATTTACAAAGAAGATAGACCTATACTCAATAGTTTTCTAGTAATGAGCTTATTAAGTGCCTATTAAAGTTGAATCAATGATAAAAGGTGAGCAATATATAAGCCTCTGAAAATTTAAAACAGATTAAATTTTTAAGATGCAATTTCAGGGTAAGTAAACATACAGAAAAGACAAAATCAATATATGTGGAAAACAACAAGACTGTAGTAAGCTAAGTAACAAAGACAGTGACAACAAGGATAGAATCTGGATCCACAGTCCTGGGTGGCCCAGGGCAGCTGTGTGAGATGGGGGAATGGTCTGGTTACTAAAACAAGGCAGTGGAATCCATGACCTCAACAATGGCAAATGTGATTTATGAAGCTGGATCAAGATAAACAGTGCATGCGTGCTGAGTTACTTCAGTCATGTCTGATTCTTCGTGACCCTATGGATTATAGTCTGCCAGGCTCTTCTGTCCATGGAATTCTCCAGGCAAGAATACTGGAGTGGGTTGCCATTTCCTCCTCCAGAGGAATCTTCCCAGTCCAGGGAATGAACCCACATCTCTTATGTATTCTGCATTGGAAGGTGGGTTTTACCACTAGCACCACCTGGGAAGCCAGGAACTTGAGTCACTGCAGGCAGATTCTTTACCATCTGAGCTATAGGGAATTCCTGGGACACCAGAGGGCAAACTAAAAGTAAACAACAAATCACTTTTTGGTATGAGTTGTGTGTTAAATACCCTTCTTGTAATTTTGCATTTGGGTCCAGTACCTGAAATGCTCATTTACCTCAACATGGAATACAGGAAAGGGTGCAGATTCTTGAATAACGTGAATTGTAAATACAGTTAAGATAGCCATGCTCCCTTAGACATATCAGCAGTTCCCATGGCCCTGATAAAAAGAGGTCTATAGATACATGAAAAAGATTTTGGAAGTGGAATAAACTGAAACTTGCTGTCATTTTATTTTCTTTGTGGGTATTTTATAAAGATCAGACTCTGATTGGGGAGGGAGGTGGAAGGGGGGTTCAGGATGGAGAACACATGTACACCATGGCTGATTTATGTCAATGCATGGCAAAAACCACCACAATATTGTAAAGTAATCAGCCTCCAATTAAAATAAATAAATTAATTTTTAAAAAAGATTTGAAATAAAAACAAGCTTTAGGGACTTCACTGGTGATCCATACACTAAGACTCCATGCTCCTAATTCAGGGGCCCCAGATTCAACCCATGGTCAGGGAACTAGATCCCACATTTCAATTAAGAGTTTGCAAGCCACAACTTAAGAGCCTGTGTGCCACACTAGGACCAGGCATGGCCAGATAAATAAATATTTGAAAACAAACTTCAGCCATACTTGGTAGAAAATGGGGGAAATATTTCTTATCTTTTTAAAAGAGATAATTTGGTTAGGTCTTATATTTGGGCTGCTTTGCATTTCAGGGAAGACTTAATCTGGAATCCAAAAAGACATTGCTTCTATTTTGTTTTTGGAACTGAGTCTTCTCCATCTACCTGCTTTTTATGCAGCAATAATCAAAAGCAAGCTAGCATTACTATAATATAAAAGTTTGTACTTAACAAAATCAGCCAAGTGTATCTGGTATTGCCAGAGTAACACTGAAACTTAACTTTCAAAACAACAACAAAATGTTACTTTTTCTCCCCTCACCAGTTCAAAGATGGAGACTTATTTCATTTTTATGGAGCCCTATGCTGATCTGGGCTTCAAGAAGTTTGTCTCAACTCAAATTCTAGCTTCCAGTGTTGCTTAAAAGCAAGCTGGTTTCATTTTTTGGCACTGGAAAAAAATCAGGAGAAATTCCATCCTAATTAAGAAAAATTAAAATCTTATTTTTAATTGATAAAACTACAGAGAATCTTAGTAAAAGGGGCCACAAGTAAAGCCACAAATATTATGTAGAAAAGTACAAAAAAAAATTCTTTGTGTGTACTCAGAGCTAAGAAATTATAAAGAATCACCTACCTATGTTTTGTGAAATTTTAATTACATTAGAATAAATTCATGAGAAAAAATATACTAAACCACCCATTATGATCACCTTGCAGATCAAAGAAAAACCTTGTCTACATTCCTACCAACATTCACCTGAAAACACAGTGGTTTTTATGACTGTACAGGAAATGGTGATAAGAAAATGTGCCTGACTTCTGCCAAGCTGTGGCTGACCATGGTCCTTGCACACTCTTCTTTCTGCTTTCATTCAAGTTCACAGACACCACTCTCAGTACTTTTTCCAACAAATTATGGGTGGTATGTTTATCCTGGGTGTGCATGCAAGCTAAGTCACTTCAGTCATGTAGGATTCTTTGTGACCTCATGGATAGCCTGCCAGGTTCCTCTGTCCATGGGATTCTCCAAAACTGGAATGGGTTGTCATGCCCTTTTTCCAGGGGATCCTCTTGACCCAGGGATTGAACTCACATCTCTTATGTCTCCAGCACTGATAGGCGGGTTCTTCACCACTAGTGCCACCTGGGAGCCTCACGTTTATGCTGCCACTGCTAAGTCACTTCAGTCGTGTCCAACTCTGTGTGACCCCATAGACAGCTGCCCACCAGGCTCCACCATCCCTGGGATTCTCCAGGCAAGAATACTGGAGTGGGGTGCCATTGCCTTCTCTGCATGTTTATGCTAGAGCTTCCTAAAATGTTTCCTACAACTTGACATTTTGAAGTCACTTTTCCTACCTAGTTAAAATTTATCAGTTATGAAAGAATAGGCATTTTGTTCACTTAATCCTGGCACAATGTCATAGAAAATAATTTAATACAACTACCAAACTTACATTTTTTGATTTGGAGGATAAACATATATTAATACTACAATGGTACTATAATTAGCAGCACATTAAGTCCCACTTCTTCTATGGAGGCATCATTAAGAAATCAGCAGTTTGGGGTCTGATGTCACTCTCTTCATGTGTGTAAAGAGTAATAGATGACAGTTTGCAGGAGTACATCAGTCTTCATGCATCATGATGTACCACTGCACATGGTCGGGGTGGGGGGGGCGCTGTTACTGAAGGGGCCAGGAGAGCCAATCTTAGTTTATGCACTGAAATTTAGGTTTAATGATGCAAATCTCCTCTGCCACATGTCTGTTCAATATACAAGTTAAAAACACACAGCGACTTAGATTTTGCTCTCAATCCTCTTTCATATGTAAGGACTTGAGGGAAAAAAGTCCTTTGAAGCTTCTACTGGTACAGGCAGTAATCCAATTTACATTCAGAGTTAAGGTGGACCATAAAGAAGGCTGAGTGCTAAAGAATTGATGCTTTCAAACTGAGGGACTGGAGAGAGTCCCTTGGACTGAAAGGAAATCAAACCTACATACTCATTGGAAGGACTCATGCTGAAACTGAAGCTCAAATACTTTGTGAAGAGCTGACTCATTAGATAAGACCCTGATGCTGGGAAAGATTGAAGGCAGGAGGAGAAGGGGATGACATAGGATGAAATGGTTGGATGGCATCACCAACTCAATGGACAAGAGTTCGAGCAAACTCTGAAAGACAGGGAAG